>OX243818.1:23906311-23976311 GCA_945859605.1 Lumbricus rubellus
TGGTTATCGTAAGGTGATGATACGCGTGCACCGTTGACTCTGACGTGTTGGTGTAGGCCATAGCAACAGCTCAGCAGCTCAACACTGATGAACTGAGGGTTGGTTTTGCCTCAGGCAAAAGCTTCAGATACCTACCAACCCATGAGATGGTGCGTGCCCTCAGTCCAGAAAAGTGCGTAGCCTTGCCCTTCCTGCACGCATTCAGCGGATGTGACACAGTATGCCATCCTTTGCTGGCCGCTGAAAAATGACTGTCTGTGACATTAGGAAGAGATTCAGCGACGTCACTTCAGTCTTCTGCATCTTAGCATCAACTCCCAGCTCCGTGTATGATCAGCTCAATGTAATTGAGCGCTTTGTGGTTCTTCTGTACGACATTCCAGTGGTGAGGAAAATGTGAATGAGGCAAGGAAGCAACTGTTCGCAAACAAAGACAGACCTTTTGATGGCCTTCCACCAACTCAAGCTCCTCTGGTGGAAGACACAAAGAGAGCTGCCTACCAAGCAGTTCACGTTTGGGCACAGATGTTCATAGCTGCTCCTAAACTACGATGTCCTGGTCAATGGGGGTGGCTGCAAACGATTGAAGGTGGCTGGGAAGTGAAGTGAACAACACTTCCCGAAGCGTCTCGCGCCTGTCATGAACTGCCTCGATGTGGCTGTGAGAAGGGATGTAGTGGACAGTACAAATGTGTGAAAGCTTCTCTACAGTGCACTGGACTCTGTCTCTGTAGAGGCCTATGCAACCGTGAATGACGTGGATGATGTTTTATAATTCTGTGTTCAGTGTTTTGTCTGGATAAAGGCTCCCAACTCTGGACTTAGATATGTCATGAAAGACATTTACTAGAACATCAGTAATATCTTGAATTGCATATATTCCAAAACTTGCTTTATTGCCAAATGAACATGTGCACAATCACAAGTTTCAAAAAAATATGATGCAGTAAATAACTTGGATTAAACTACATTTACACTTGACGCACCCTGAGCCCATAGCAGCTGATTTTAAAATAAGCAGGAAATGTCTACCTTGCCGCACCATTGACGTCCTTGGCTGCGAATCTTGTGAACATAAACGTTTGTATTTAAATCCATTGGAATTCCTGCCCTTAACTATGTATGTTAAGACACCAAGATGACAATTCTATGTGAGCTGAAAGCTGAGATATTGAAATATACCTTTTCAGGTCGGCCATTTTGGAAAATGGCGGTTCGGCCATTTTGGAAAATGGCCCCATTGAAGCCCAGGGAACATTTGCAATGGTTCTGTTAGAATCTTCACCCTTAACTATGTATGTTTAGACACCAAGATGACGATTCTAAGTGTACTGGAAACTGAGATATTCAAATGTCCTTTTTTAGGTCGGCCATTTTGGAAAATGGCCACCATTGAAGCCGTGCGGAACATCTGCAATGGCTCTGTGGGAATGCCTGCCCTCAACTATGTATGTTTAGACACCAAGATGACGATTCTAAGTGCACTGGAAGCTGAGATATTGAAAAATCCGTATTTTGGTCGGCCATTTTGGAAAATGGCCGCCATTGAAGCTCTGGGGAACATCTGTAATGACTTTTATGGAACCCTTGCCCCAAACTATGTATGTTGTGACACCAAGATGACGATTCTAAGTGGACTGGAAACTGGGATAATTTAAAATCTGTAAACCGGTCGGCCATTTTGAAAAATGGCTGCCATTGGAGCCAGGGGTCAAATCTGCGATGGCCGTATAGCCAAATCTTTTTCTTATGACATTTTCGTGGTATGTACCAAATTTCATGCTTGTATCACAAAGTGCACAATTTTTCACCAGGCCGCTCTACTATTATGAAGTTTTATCGATAGGCCGCTAGATGATGTTGTTTTCGGACCATAACCGATTTCTAGGTTTCGCAAACTGATTTTATATCTATTTAGGCGCTATATAAATGTATCTGTTATCCTCCTTCAACGCGTTCCTCCATATTAACTGGTGGGCCAAATGCCTCTTTTCGGGGTCTCAAGACTATTTTTTTCTCTCTTGGTCTAACGTACTGGGAGCGCCTCTGATTGGTGTGCACTGTGAGAGGCGCTTTATAAATTTATAGATACAATACAATACAATACAAAATTTATAGATACAATCTGTTGGAAACTGGTGCGCTGTTTACTTACTGTTAGGTGACGCAGAAGGCGAAAAGACCAGTCTTTCTAGTTCCAAGACGGATTCACAGGTAAACAAAAGAACAACAGAGAATAATCAAACAAACAAACAGACAGAGACACACACACACAGACACACACACACAGACAGACAGTCGCAAGTCAGTGATATCCGATGTTTACTACTGAAACTACTTTCTAACTCAGTTTTTATTCAGTTCTGGGTTTTTTAATTTAAACTCTAATTTTGACTTTCTTATGACTCCTATCTTTGTTCTAAAATTAGTTTAGTTCTTATTTTAATGATTGTTAATATAAATGCCGAAAAAATTGCAACGTTATTATAAGATGTCTCAAATTTCAATATTTCGATATCCTAGTTCTATTTCTAGAACACTTTCATTTGCATTTAATTTCTTAATGCGATTCCTTCAAATCCTGACAATCAGTCAAAGCTTCTGTAGTAGGCCTATTATATTGGACACCGTAATTTCCCGAATATTCGGCTCATAAAAAATCCCGATAGCCTATATCGTCCGATCTATGTTGAAAGATTTCTCAACGATAATAATAATTATTATGACCTATGTTCACGCGCTAGCCATTCTTCTGCTAATGACTTACTTTACAGAGGAATACTGAATCGGCAACGAGGAAATCGAGGAACTCATCTAGTGCCGACGAATCAGCCCTCAAATCACGTGAGACATATTTAGCCAGCATATCCATTTTATGTACGTATTTATGTCTGTGTGTACATGTTGGCACGCATATTATGCATGCATGACATGCATGTGCGTATGTATGCATGGATGTTTGTTTGCACGCACGCACGCACGTACGTACGTAGGTATGTATGTATGCATACATTGTATGTATGTATGCATGCATACATCCATCCATCCATTGGACTTACGTATATGATATAACGTCTCTTCAAGAAAGCTACTCTGGGGCCTATCTAGACACAGCCATAGAATAAAATAAATATCCAGCGGTAATACACGCAGTTCCATTGGGAGGTCATCCGAGTTGGTTTTATTGCATAACATTAGATCACGTTGTATGATGTTGCGTAACACTACACAATTATACCACTCTAAACTACAATGCCCGAAACTTCCCTGCACCTTACTGCATAGTATACGGCCGAACTTAAACACCCTTTATAGCATCCAATAATGGACAATAAGTTTCAATCCATTTGTATTATTCGATGCATAAGCTTATATGTTTAGTTTGTGTGGCTGTTCCAGCGATGAGTCCAGGGCCAACGCCTCGCACTTCCGCTTCCGCGAGGAGTAAGATCGGATCGCTAGACAACTCAAAGTATATGCCAGGAGGAGGAAACGTAGGTCACCATCTTACTCACCGAAACGTTCATGCAGTGTTGGTATGGTGAAGGAGTGGACGAGGGACTGAATAGATGAATGAAGGAGTGGATGAATGAAGGAGTGGACAAATGAGTGAATGAATGAATGAAGGTGTGAATGAATTATGGAATGAAGGAGTTGATGAATGAAGAAGCGTATGGACGAACGGATGAGTAAGTAAGGCTAAGTGAAGGAGTTTTTGTATGAATGAATCTAAATTACTCAACGTCAAAACAGCTCGACTGAACGAATGAATGGATGAACGAAAACGTCGTTGCACGATTGAAGTTGTGGATGACTGAATGGATCTGAGGCATTCAAGGTGATATGTTGAAAAGTGAACGAATGAACGAGTTAATTTAATCACTGAATCGTGGAGGCAACTTGAACAACCAAATCTTTCTATTGGTCGAATGAATGAATACCTGCGAGCTTTATAGGCTACTGCGTTTCAATACAAAATGATTATAAGAAATTTAGTTTTAGAAAATGCACTCAATTTGATTGGAACGGAGTATATTAGACATTATTTTGACAACAGCTCCTATAGAAATGAGGAAAATAAATGAGTGGAGATCAGACCAGCACAAACGCCGGGTCATCTGTGACACGCAGCTAGCCGTCTCTTGACTTGCCTAATGCCTATACTGGTTGGGAGCAATCCACTGGTCGTTCCATTTTTGCGAGTGTCCAAAGGGACTATTTCATATTTCAACCTCTCGCAGTCCCCGAGACCGTTGCTTGCAAGTTGAAACATGGTCTTGGTTGCCTTCGCAGAACTACTTGTCCAAACGAACGGGAACCAACTATACAGTGGATCAACAAAGGAGTGAATGAAAGTATTTTTAGGGCCAATAAAATTCCACTCAGCTAGCCTAATTCAAAGACGTCTTTGTTGATTGAGGTGCCATGGCCTTTCTCATGCATGCGGTCAACTCAGGCCATGGTTCAGCTCTACACTGTGTACAGTGCTTGAAAGTCCGAACGTGAAGGTCAAATGTAGGTCATAACTTGTTGCAAGGAATGCCCGTGTTGAAGCGTTGCCATTGGCGACCGCTGCATGGTACCGTGAAGCTAGTGACAAAATGGAGTTATTGTCACGCAGAGAACCATTGGCTAAGCGAGGCGCGGCGCACTGACAGTTGATATTCATTGCGAATGTAGGTTAAAATTTGATTGCTCAGCGCCCACGCATTTCATGCACTTTCTCTGCGGTAAAGTAAAGTAAGGTAAGTGGCAGGGCTTTTTTCATTGTACGGTTTTACGCAAAAAGAGCAGTTCTAAATGAATCTGGGTGTAGCTGTAGGATAATTTTTGGTAGTATAAAAATAGTTAAATAATTATGTCCATTGTCCCATCCGATTTGAAATAATTTGCCATGGAGGATTAAAATGGAAAGAACTGGCTGTGCAGTTCAAAAAATTCCTTAAAAGAATCCCTAGTGATTAAGGTCAGACATGATACGCTGAGCTGAGGTGACTTGAGATACATAGTTCTGTAAGTAAAGGTAAAATGAGATAAAAGTTAATATTCTGTAAAGTAATGACTATATTGCAATGTAATGCGAGATATGCAAATGTTATAGAAAGATTCCACTTGATGGCATTGACCTACACGAACAAACCATTGCCTGGCCATTAATGAATATTCATCATCCTTTGCTAATGAATAATTAATGTGTTGACGCGTTGCGACTTGCAACAACAGTCTTGTTTACTAAACACAAACAACATACATGTATATAGGGCGTTGACTCCAACTCAACCAATCAAAACTCGTCTTTGACAATTTAATGATCGGTGAATTCATTTCGTCCGTTTCTAGAGTATACACAGCACTTGATCCGTAGAAGTTGACACTGAACAGGTGTTCATTGTGGTTTCTGACTACCTGTGATATTTAAAGGCTGACTGAGCTACGTACTTTGTCGCGTAGCTTACGTTAATTTTACCCAGTTTACGTGTAGAGTTTTCTGCGTTTCAAGATGAGTTCAGGAGATGACGGCAAGGTAGTTTTGTCTACGATTTTCCATCATTATTTGATATATGCTAGATTAGCTAGAAGAACTAAGGATAATAATTATAATAAACGAATCTGCCTTGGCTATATTGCTCTAGTTGTATAGTAGCTATTTGGTTGGAGTGTTTGGCCTGTAATACGGAGTGCGATGGTTGGAGCCTACTACTGCTTCTACTAATACAGCTATACCACTTCTGCTACTACCACTATTACTATGGGGTCCCTACTATTATTATTGCCGTTGTTGATGTAACTTTAATTGTTATTGTTATTATTATTTATTATTATTATTATTATTATTATTATTATTATTTCATGCCCAGAGGTATTTAGGATCCCTCAAGGACTTAAATATTAATTACGAACATTATTTTTTGCCCTGAGGTACTTCATTTCCCCCAGGGACTTATGGACTTTATTAATTGAAGAAAGAACGTCTGGTTGGTCAACCCTCGACCCATCAGATAATAATAGTCCTAACAATTATTATTATTATTGTTATTATTATTATTATTATTGTTATTATTATTATTATTATTATTATTATTGTTATTATTATTATTATTATTGTTATTATTATTATTATTATTTATATAGTGCTGTTTGTTCACAGAGATGTTTAATTGTTGAACTGCCCTTCAATACCGTAATTGTTGATGTCAAAGGTGAGGATTCCGACGCAGAAGATCGATGTTTCGAATGTGACGAGTAAATGTGGATCGAAGGCCAACATGACACACGTACCAGGAGGAGGACAGAAGAAGGTAGGCTATACGTCTTGATGTCTGTCTGTCTATCTGCCATTTTGTTTGTGTCTTTGTGTGTTTCTGTTTTGTTGCTCTGCATTGCAACGTCTTTCTGCAACTTAGTCATGGTCAGTTTGTGTCTGTCTCTGTCACTGCTTCTGCTTCTGTCTCTCGCTGTATGCTGCTTGCTGTTGTTTAATGACATTGTGTCATATAAAGGATGATCAGTGTGGCCCTCCTCCTTTCTACTGCCATTTCTACCAGTTTGATTGTCTGTCTGCCCTTTTTGCGCAACGGTCCTGTTACAAATTCACCTGTAAAAGTCTCATAATAATTTTTGCATGATCACAAATTGCACCAAAGAACTACACAGCTGCGCATACATACATAATGATATAAGTAAATTAAATAGTGTGCTGTATATGAATTTTCTTTTAATTAAAAAATTGTCTTGCCCGTATTCTTCGTAGATTGAAAGCCGAAAGTTGGATTGGAAGGTGGAGTCAAAGGTTGGGTCAATGGACAATGCAAAACACAGACCCGGCGGAGGAGAAAAGAAGGTAAGCACAGACAGACAAGCAGACAGACAGACAGACAGATTGACAAATAGACCGACCGACAGACAGACACACAGACAGGAGAACGTAAATAGACACACTCTGCCTCTGCATGCAGGTTGGCAAGCAGCAAAGAAACGGACGGATTTAGTCCATCAACAATATTTTAATATATTCCGGGCGACAAGTTGTCGATGATGTACCATGCTATGCTTTCTTATTCTATGCTATCTTATGATATGCTATCTTGTACTAAGCAGCTATGCTATCTTTTGCTATGCGGCTATGCCATCTTGTACTATGCTTTCTTATGCTATGCCATCTTATGCTGTGCCATCTTATGCTAAGACACAGCCTAATATACGTAGTAGGCTTACAACACGGTTTAGGTATGAAGCGGCAACATCAAATACAGTTACGTTGTATTGTTTATTACAGCATGTCATGCTAGCAGCTTAGCATATCATAGCATATCATAGCATATGTTGCATAGAGTAGAAACCATTATAGCAGAAATTTCACATGATGCAATGACGCAGCTTGGCATAGGCTATCATAACATTGTATGACAGAGCAAATACATTGAAACATAGAATAACAAAACGCAATAGACGGCAGATGTTGGACTGAATCGTTCTTTTAGAGACGGTGTATGAATGTAGTCAATACAAAGCACATCACTCAGAGAACAAATGTAGGCGATATAAAGCCCAATACTCGCTCTACTACTTTACGTTGCACAATGAAATAAAGTACAAGGCATAGTATAGCCTACTATAGTTTCGAGTGATATGGCGCCTGTCTGGAACGTTGTAACGTTGTTACATTACGTTGATATTTATATGTACGCTGTACAGATCGAAAGCAAGAAGCTGGAATGGAAGGGCGAGTCAAAGGTTGGGTCAATGGACAACGCTCAACACAAACCAGGAGGCGGAGAGAAGAAGGCATACCACAATAACTATAGATCTATAGCATATACTATTGCGTAATATGGAATCCGGTATGGTATGTGCCCGGAACACAGGACCGCTGCATATGCCTGTACGGTGTTCTTCTTTCTTCTTCTCCGTCATTGATGTGACGATGAGGCCTTTGTGAAATTTCTCCAAACTTCTCTATTCCTGACTGTTTCACCGATCTCAGCTAAGATGTACGGTGTACCCGACCCTAAAACACCACTGGGCATATTGCTGTTAAGCAATTCGAGTCCAGAGATCTAGGACTCTTTCATTCATGGTGTCCATTATTTCCTCTATTATTACTGTCTCACTTTATTGTCTGGTATATTATGAGACTCAGCAGCAGATCCTCTGATTTTTAAAATTTATTTCTGCCTTGACTTGGTGCACAATCGGTCCAAGCTTCATGCATGAAACGCTTGTGCTGAGGAAGTTGTCAATAACTTTTCTTTCAGATTGAAACCGTAAAACTCGACTTCAAAGATAAAGCACAGCCAAAGATTGGTTCCAAGGATTACATTGATCACAAGCCAGGCGGTGGTACAAAGAAGGTACGGACTTTCAGAACAATATAAATCACGTTTACAACGGTGTTTGGACGGAAAGATTGTGCATGTCTAAACTTTGTTGATTTGTTGATGACTGTAGTGTAGGGCTATAGGATATATCTGCTATGTAATGTTTGTAATGTAGTGGTTGGAATGCGATATTAGTAATATTTTTTGGGTTTGGTGTTTGCTACGTTAAAATGTTTGTGAAGCAATCAATGTCTGTAATGTAATTTTTGGCTCAGAGTATCCTGTATACAAAAGAAGAAATGTATTTTTTTTATCTTGCCTTGTCTTGTCTAGCCTGCCTCCTCATCTTGCCTTACGTTATATTGCCTTGCTTTATCAAAGCTATGTCTTTACCTTGATTTCCTTCACTTTACATTACCTTGCCTTATCTTACTTAAAAAACTAGGTTGAAGATTAGCCTAAGACAGAGAACAATATTTCAAATGGTCGACTATTCACAATGCCATGTAGGCCTATCTTATGGCAAAGATATGAATTAATTCTATCTTGTAATATTCCTCTTCTTTCTCTCCGCCGCCAGGCTTGCGCCGACGACGAGGTCTTTACAAGTTTACAAAACGTCTTCAAATTGCCCTGTCCTTCTTTTCTTTTGTCCACGGTTTCTCTCAGGCCCATGTGCTGCGACTTTATATCTTCCCCAACCATGTCTTCGTCTGTCCTCCTCTAAGCTTAGCCTGCTTCTTTTCTCATCCACTATAATGTAAAGTAAGATTTAAGTGCCTACAAAATACGATAGGCCTACCTCTGTCTTCGTTTTAAACGAATCTGACTTATTTTCACAGAAACGCAGTACATATTTTGAAACGTATTATTGCTCTTCGTCTCTATTGGAAGGTTCGTGTAGACTATAGTGGATTTTCGATCGAGTTTACGTTCAACGTTTATTCTTTAAAATTTCATTTTTGTAGATAGAGACACTGAAATTAGATTTCAAGGAGAAAGCACAATCCAAAGTTGGCTCTATGCCGGGAGATAATGAAAAACAGGTAACGTCGGTTAAATATGGAACACAGAATTTCCATCCGATGTTAGGATGGGTCTCGAGATTTTTCCTCTGCCACTCACCTATTGGACAGATAGAAAAAACTTAAAATATTTATGAGAATATGATTGCACAATTTCACAGTTTTCACGGCCATTGGCCAAAAGAAACACGAAAATATTTTCGAGAAAACATTTTTATGGTTAACTGTTTGAAAACAGTCAGAATCGTAGCGGTTAATGCAACTAGCTATGCATACTAATAAAGAAATTACGTACATAATAGACTATAATGCACTAAGATATTTTGTTGCTAAAATAGCTAATTTATTTAGCGCTGTAGTGAGATTTAGTGCAAAAAGCTTTCTCTTTATGATGCTGTGTAGATCGACGACCAGAATAATATGAATTCCGACGAAACTGCTACATCCCGGACTGAATCTGTTTCGGAGACGGCAGAAGAGGTTGGTATACATGCGGTTTCTACAAATAGGTAGCCCTCAAGTCACGCCTTTCAGAGCCTCTGTAGGGAGCTATGCGATATGAACTTTTGCACCATTCCAGCGCTTGAGAATAAGCTGGTGCCCTGCGCTTGGCCTTCAAATGACACTATAGAAATTTGGAAGTTAGGCTACGATTATGATACGTAAATTTATCTGTGCTAAATTATTGTTCATCTGCTATAGGCACTGTTCTCAAATGTCTCTCTTTATTTTGTCTTGATCGCTCTTGTACCCCTATATCCTACCCTTATCCTACCCCATCCTTACCCTGTCCTACCATTACATACCATACTTATCCTTCCCAAACCATATCCTTCCAACCCTTTCCTATACCCTTCTCTACCGTATATCTCATCCAGCCCTATCCATCCTTACCTTACCCTTCTCCCTGCTCAACCCAACCCTGCTCTTCCTATCATACCCTACCGACCCTACACCGTACCCTACCTTGCTCTACCCCACCTACCATACCCTTCCCTTCCTTATCATATCCTACCACACACTGCTCAGCCCTGCCCTGTCACACCCAACGGTACCCTGCTCAAGCATAGTTTTACGGTGCCCTAGTGTACCGCGCCTTGATTTCCCCGCAGTTCCAATGATCCGCTGAGCAATTGCCATCCAGCTACATGAACTCGTTTTTTCTCTCAACAGGGTGCGGTCCAAAACTAGATCGGATGGCTTCGGCGCAAGACACACAGAAGGAAACATGAGCTGATGCTACTGAAGACATTGTCATCTATCAAGTGTAGACTATATCCGTATAGTGGCCACTTCAGAATTGTTCTCGAAGTTTGGTTTTGTTCTATCCAAATCTCTGTCTCTATACTTCTCTATGTTTCTGTCTCTCTGTATGTTTGTTTGTTTGTTTCTGTCGGTCTGTGTACCTATATCTATTTATATAGCATTCGTTATAGCCATAGAAATTCTATCGACTCTTGCCGTGAAGTGGTAAGATAAAAAAATCAAGAATTGTGCGTTGTCGTTATTTACTTTTGTGTTGGAAGGTGCACAGTCTTGAACTGTGTCATGAGCATCATCACGGTGTGTACTGTGTAGCCTACCACCTGATGCAAGTAAGTTCTAATTAGTGCAGAAGGCACATAAAATATGTCCAGCAACGTTGAATTAATTATTCTATTCCAAACAATTTTTGCGTCTATTACAATTTAAGGTATATTATGTGAGAGTATCTCCGATTTCTATACACTATTACTTTTAAACATTATGCGACATTGTGTCGTATTTATGTATGACTGTCTGATTGCCCGACAGTTGAAGATCCTGCGTGGTCGAGTGGGTTGTAGCCTGCTCACCGCGCCGGCGGCTCGGGTTCAATTCCCGGTCGGATCTTTACTGCGGGTGGCTCGGTCGCAATATAAACGTGGAGTGTGAGGTTGTTCTCTGCCTCCGACACTAATCATCTTCGATATGAAACAGTGTCGTTAAGCCCTGAACTCCATTCCCTGACAGTTGACTGGTTCTATAGGCCACAGTGAATGTGCTTCAATGTTAGACAAACGGTGTCCTCGATGACCGGTATGCATTTGTATCTGCTGTATAACAGACATTAGGCCTACTGTTAGATATGTGGTTTCATTGGTAACTAGGTACTATAGTTTCTCCTGTGTTGTCTATAGTCGTTGAAACTGCATGGATTTCAAAGCGAGCAACAATAGATCGCTTTATTGTTGTCGTTTGTTGTGTATTTCTTGTGTCGCTGTATACTTTCTCGCGATACATTAACAGCAATTTAAGCATGAAGGGATTGTTTAATTAGTTTTTGTAGAAAATCTGCACGAAATTTGTATCTTCGATATTTGCACTTCTGTCTTCAATATTATTGTCTTTGTCGACAAAGATATATTTTCCGATTTATAATGGCAGCTAAGTCTACGCTATAAAACTTGACGAAGGCAGCCTAAGTAGTACCAGTTTTAATCATGATTACCAGCCTATAATGTAGTAGGGGACCGTCCATAAATGACGTCACACACGTAGGGGGTTCAAAACATTCGTGACGATGTGTTAGGTCTCTTAATAGATATCATGTGAATTTTGCGTTAACGCGTGACGGGAGGGGGGGGTAAATAGTCATTTATGGACGGCCCTCGGGTGTATTATTATTGATGATTATTTCTGCGAATGGTGTAGTATTATTATTGGTGTTTAATTGACGCCATAGGTGCAATCACGTCCTAAACGTTGGGGGTGACCATAATGAATTACGTCCTAAAAGTTGGGGAGACCATAATAATAAAGTTAGGGACCACTCAAAAGTTGGGGGACGCGTTCCATGGGTCAGATAGGGTGGTTGCGCCTATGATTGACGCGATGTACTGTTGATATTTTCAAGTCGGTTCCTTTTGAAATCTTGCCAAATTTTAGAATGTCTTCACGACGGTTGGCCCGAACATAATTGGGTTTATCAGCACAATTCCGAAACATTGCTAGTGAAGTTTGGCAAGAGCCCTGCCAAGCTCCAACAAACCATACGGGACCAAAATAGGTTCATACATTCCCATATGGAATGTGTGTGGTGTTCATATGGATTCCATATGGGTCCCACTACGTGTTCATGGACATTGTGGGCAGAAAAAAATAAACAGCCGTTCATAATTTGTCCTAGTATAGGCCTACTGATTCACCACTGACGCTGCTGAGTGTTAACGACATGGCAGTTTAAAGTCAATAAATAATGCCTAAACCATGAGCAATTGTTGTTACACAAAACAACTTACTTATTTACTTAAAGAGTTACTTCTCGTATGGTTTAAACTTTAAAAGACTGAAATGAGGCGTGCATGACTGTTATTTTGTACAAACATATTTCTATTGTAAGGTTGTAGTTTTAAATTAAGCAATTTATAAAGTTTGCATAATCTTAGCAGACGTGACTCTGACAGTAGACACTAACACATGTAAGTGTAGGCTACTCGCTGGTTTATTGAATATGCATGATATTTTATGCGCTGATTTTTGTGTCGTATATCTGTGGTTTCTCTTGTCAACAACCTCATTTTTCTTGTTCAAAGTGTTTAATGATTCTTAAGATTTTTGTGCGAAGGGATGGCAACAATTTGCCAATTTGGCGGAACAGATTAGGCTGATCTTAAATCTGGCTGTTACCTAGCTCTGGAAAACGTTGATTTTGTTAACTAGTGCACGCGAAACAATGAGAATAATTTTTCCTGAAAAGGGTTCATTGTTTGATATTTCAAATTTTTATGAATGGCTGAGTTTACTGCAGTTTATAAGTGTATGCGTTGAAATGTGGACTCTTTTTAGTGTATTTGCGCAAAACGATGAATAGTTTAATCGATGTGAAAGTTAATTGATGTTAGATCTCTGTGAGGCTCTGAGTTTTATTTTTGTTACTATGTTCGTTAGAAGAGAAAGATGGGTAACCACCAATTATTCGACAGAAGCACGTCACGTGGTAGCCTACCACTATCGATGATTGGTTGACCTAAATCTGATTAATTTTGTGATTGGTTGAGTTTGGGCGCGAAATTCGTTTCAAGGGTCCATTGTCCTACAGAAATCTTTGATAAGTTTTGAGAACCGTGATCTGGCTTCCTGACATTAAAGATTGGTTACCCACCTTTCTTTTTAATCTTTGTTTATGTGAGTTCAATTTCTTCCTCGCTGTACAAATCTGTAACGTTGTGTCAAATGTTTTGTAACTCTGGTGTTTCGGTTTCCGTGTTTCACAGTGGATAGCCGTGGTAAAGAAGCTAGAAATTTTGCATAAAGCAAGCTTTGCGAATACCGGTTTACAGCACGCCAATTTAACTCTTTGCACATAATTTCAGTATTATTATTGATATTACATTGCAGGAATGAAAGGAGAGGTCACAGTGAAGGAATTAAGGCAGAAATAATAGAAAAAAGGACGGGAGGAAGAAATTAATGAAAGAAGAAAAAATTAATCGATAAAGAAAATGGCTAAATTACTAACAAAAAAATGGATTAAACAATTTTGAGATAGAAGAAGTATAGGCCTAGCCCTTATACTTCAAGAAATATATAGCCTATAGGCTATAGGCCAATAGCGTAATGGAAATCGTGGAAATATATGTATATTCTGTGTTTTCTTACTCCCGATTATCGCCCCACTTTCAATTTTTTTGCCTATGATATTAATCATGATGCTTTTCTATTCTAAGGCATTGTTTTACTCTGCAAATACAATTAGTCGTCCAGTTTTCTTACTAAATATAATAAACTGCAATGACTTTGCTGTGCAAACAAGATGCGATACATTCCTGTCCGCGAGAGGGCTGCGCAATATAAATATGGTCGCACGCCATTACATGATTACTTTCCAGTTCTGTAGATTATATCGATCCTATATGTCACATGTCATTCCTGTACATTAATTCCATGTGAGTTCATATGAGTCATGACAAGCGACCATGTTCAAAGAATTCAGGGATAGTCCATCAAGCTCATACACCGCTTCTCTTACCAATAATGTAAGATTTCGTAACCTATTTAGCATAAACTTTTAAATGGTTCTCAGAGCTATACATTATTCCGATGACAATAACTTTTTAAGCCCGTTTTTACCTATAAGCCGTTATCTTGTCAGCTTTTATATGAAGTTCTTAAATCTAAAACTGTAGATATTATGTCACGCAGGCGCATTTAACAGCCGCCATCTTGCTTCGTATATAGGGTGATGCATAACTGATTTAAAATTATCCATTGTCTTGTTAAATTTGGTCAATTTCGATTTTAAAACTCAGAGCTTGTTTAGCAACATTTTAAGATTTCCTTTGCACTGAAACATTTGTTAGGCTAATAAGAACCGAAAGCTATTTTTAAAAGAAATTAAATCGTTTGGTTGATAGGTGTAGGCCTAGGCCTACATGATGCGTCACCTAGCGGCTCTAGGAGACTTCAATGTCTGCAGCTGTCGTTACTTTGGTATTATTGGCTTACTGATTGTTAACACTTAATAGTTTCTGTTTGTCTGTATTTTAATAAAATTAAATCGATTTCAGTGGCTTCTTAAATAAATATAATATGTGTTACAGCCTATAATATATCTATATCAGCACCTCTTCAACATATGGATGTTTACAATATACATGCAAGAAAAAGCTGTCGAATTTCTCGGGGGTGGGGGCTTTACGTGTAGAATTTTCTGGGAGGATTTTACCTATGTACATGCATGCAACAGCTGTGCATTTTTTCTGTAGGAATGTCATTCCTGGAACCCCTTGCCCCCATAGGCGCAACCACCCTATGGAACCCACGGGACGCGTCCCCCCAACTTTGGAGTGGTCCCCATACTTTATTAATATGGTCCCCCAACTTTTAGGACGTGATTCATTATGGTCCCTTCCAACTTTTAGGACGTGATTGCACCTATGCTTGCCCCCTTCCCCCCGAGACGTCTAGACGTCTTACAATATACATGCAAGCAAAAGCTGTCGAATTTCACAGGGGTTACGGTACGTGTAGAATTTTCTGGGAGGATTTTACCTATGTACATGCATGCAACAGCTGTGCATTTTTCTGTAGGAATGTCATTCCTGGAACCCCTTCCCCCCCGAGACGTCTAGATTAAACACTGATTAGGCCTACACATAGACGTACGGGAGATTTCAGCAGTGGGGGGGGGGGCAAAGATTGAACTTCTGCCCGAAAAAATATATCCGGCAAAAAAGTTGACGATCTTCTTTTAGTCGTCCCGGGCTGTGTTTGCCCGAAAAACCAGACTTTCCCGAAAGTTTTTGGCCCCCCCTGGACCCCCGCCTCGTACGCCTATGGGCCTACACTACGTTTAATCAACCGGAGTTGTGATAGACATGTCTCATGATTTCGCCGAGAGCCGTGTCACATCCTTCCATCTGGTTGAGGTTTTTAGGAATGTATTTCATGGCGCCTTTTCTTCGATGCCAAACGTGGCAGGTGAACTGCGTCGACCAGTTGTAGTGACGTCTCAGCAGGTCGTCCTGGTAAAGCGGATGAGGACGGATTAGAGTGTTGTTTTCGATGTGAACCAGGGATGGGTACAGTCTGTGGTAACGAACACAATTCATATTTCAGTTCATTTTGGTCATTGCCGACATTTATTGTTTGTTTGTATGGGCGCTTGTTATAGCGCCCCTTCAAGCTCTCCCTACTCAGAGGCGCTCCCAAATGCAGCGCGGACACTGCATCGGAGTTCCATGCCAAAGCGCTGAGCAATTGCGAGTGAAGAACTTGCCCAGGGTACGTACGCGACGACTTGAGGTGGATTCGAATCTGCAACCTTTCGGCTGCAAGGCGACGAACATACCCACTACACCAGTAACAGTAGTGCCCATTATATAGCTCCTCTTCAAGAGTATCTACTCAGAAGCGCTTCCCACCCAACCACGGCTAAAGAGAACAGTTTTAAGAGTAAAATAGAATGTATAGTCTGAAAGTCTCTAGGCATTAGACGCAGTTCCTCAGGGAGCCCATTCCAGGTTGCAGGGCCAGCAACAGAAAAGACACGGCGCTGCGCAATAGAAGTGCGTCACCAGGGGACAAAAAGCTCAGTATGCCTATTAAGTGTCCAATGGTAAGATGGGGGTAATTGAGAAAGGGTATACAGGGTTTACAGTGGCAAGCTTACAGGAACCAGCGAGACCGCGCATAGCCTGGAGCGGTACTTTCCAGCGGTTGGCTTAAATTAAAAACTTAAGCTCAAATTGAGCTAAAATTTAAACTTCTCTTCGTCTGGGGGTCGGGGGGATACGATTATTAGAGGTTATTCTATTTCGTGACACCAGCGCCAATCACTCCTCAATTGTTATTATACATGATACTAACTTCTCGAGTTTTGCTGGAACCTGCACGGAATGGTAGTCATATTGACTCGGATGTCGGTAGGTGGCGTAGGTGAGCGCCCACAGACGAAGGAAGTAGGCGTCACTCCTTCCGATGATGACTCCGTTCGCGATCTCGAACTCACTGCCGTCCACTCGACCGAGGGTCAGCGGGTAGATCCTGAGTGGATCGAGGGACTTGAGGAGGAGGACGTCCGAATCCAGGTAGATGCCGCCGTAGTCTGACCACAGGATATTGGAAACCAGGTGAAAAATAATGCCAATGATCATAATAGATCATCATGATTTATTTATTTATCTAATTCTATAGCGCCCCTTCAAGCTCTCGCTACTCAGAGGCGCTCCCGACTAAAGCGCGGACACGGAATCGGAGTTTCACGCCGAAGCGCCCCAGCAATTGCGATTGAAGGACTTGCCCAGGATCATTACACGACGGCTTGAGGTGGATTCGAACCTGCAACCCTCCGGCAGCAAGGCAGCGAACACACCCACTACACTACCGTGTCCCACTTATGATGACAATAATCCATTCTATTTTGTAACAGGCATTGCTAGGTTCCGAAATATATAATACTAGAAGGGGTACCCGGCGTTGCCCGGGAAATTTAGGATACGACCCGCTCCGGCCACAACCCAACCACACGACCCCCACCCCTCCACCCACTCCACCCCGCCCCCACCACACCTTCACCTCCACCCCAAACCCCCACTCCGTCCACCCGCCTCCACCCTACCCCTCCACCCCACCCCCACCCCACCTCAAGCCCCACGCCGTACACCCCCAGCCCATCCGCCCGGTAACATCCCAACCACACCACACCTCCTCTCCCACTTTCACCCCAAAGCCGCACCCCATACACCTCCACCCGCCACACCCCACCTCCACCCCCCACCTTCACCCCACCTTCAACCTTCATCCCAAACTCCCACCCCGTCCACCCACCCAGTTCACCCACCCCACCCTACCTCCTCCACGCTCCACACCGCCACCTCACCGCCACCCACAAAGCCACACCCCAACCCGTACACCCCACTTCACCCACCCCGTCTACCCCTTCACCCGCCCCATCCCACCCCTCTACCAACCTCTGACCACACCCCCACCTCCACCCCAAACTTCCCACCCACCCCGTTCAACTGCCCCCACCCTATCCCATCCACCCCACCCTCACACCTACCCTCCACCCCACCACCCCAGCCCAATCCCGCCCATCCCAACCCACCCCCTCCACCAACACACCAACCCAGTGGACCCACACCCCATCCCGGCCTCCACCCCACCCCACTTAAACCTCCAACGGTACACCATCAGTGAAATTTTGGTTTTCGGAAAAAATTTCCCTCCCACCCCAAACCCACCCACCCGACAACACTTCACCGCATTTCGACCTATCCACCGGTGCACGACCTGTGAAATTTGGGTTTTCATGAAAATTTTCCCCCACAACACGCCACCCCATACTCCGACCTCCACCGGTAGGCCTACGCGTAAATTTACTATAATAGTAGGACTTGGCAGCAAAGCAGATTGGAAGATCATTTACATCAGCTGCTGTCGCCAATCTATATAAATAACCACGCAAGCGGTTAAAAAGGTGTTTAATAAACTGCCGTCTTTGCCTTCCCACCGTGACCCCATTGGTGGGGGAGATTCGCCAACCACTCAACTGGGTGGTTTCGATGGCCCTCTGTCTAGGTGCAAAGTTTGAGATCAATACCTGCATTTTATGGGAAAAAATTTGGGGGTTTCGCCTCCCATTTTGGCCCCCATGGTGGGGGAGATTCGCAAACCCCCCAACTTTGCGTCTCATGCCCAGACGGAAACAGTAGTGAAGGTTTGGAGTGAAAAGCTCGAAAACTGTGGAAATGCATTCCGGTCAAACAGACACACAGACACACAGACACACAGACACACATAGTTTCTTCTTTATTAATATAGATTAATATATATATATATATATGACATAATAATTATATTAATTATATAGCCTATAATATAGGCCTATATATCTGACAAATCACACGTGATCTGATCAAACAAGCCAGCCAAATCAGCCTGCAGTCAGCTACAGCAAAGCAATTGTCTTAAATGGTTAAGAAGATGCTAAGTCTATTTTATAACCATTGCAAATTTTCTTTGGAGGCTTAATTGCCCATTTTCGCAACAGCTTCCCCTTAACAGCAGTGACAGTGTCCACTAAGACTGTATAATATAGAGTCTATAGACTATAGACAGTGTACATGTATGATGTATAGAGGGTCTACTATCATCCAAGGCATTCTGTGAGTCTGTAACTCTTGCCCTGAATAATTCCTGCTGTAATATTTGTTTTGACTTCTTAAGTAATTTTTACCTGTGTCCTCGAGTTGCATAGTTTCGTGTTGATTCAAAAACCTACATTGCACCACATATTAATTATATTGATTCCTATCCAGTTATTATTTGCACGTTTCGATTAGATCTCCTATGCAGAGCCTCTTTCTCTCCACTGTTGCTATAGTCCGCACGTTTTCTACCTTTCTTCCGTGCTCAAATCCTTATAATATAACGCCAAATCAATTGGGTAGTGCCTGTATTAGCAATTTCTCAAATTTTCCCATGTCATGTTACATTGCAGGTGCATTAAAGTATGCTATGCCTGGATGCAGTTTTCCAACTGTGGCGGTGTGGCCTAATCATTAATTTGCACAACCTCAGTGTTGTATCCTTGACTTTAAAAAAAAAGTTTTCCGTCTTACACTTAAAGTTGAGTTAACTTGTTCATGCTTTAGCACAATGCTTTGAAGGTTTGTCACTCATCCTATACATCCTATATATACTGACCTAGTTAGCCACACCGGTAAGCGAGAGCGGCATACTCTGTTGGTTGCAACGGACTACGGTTCAAGCCCCGGGCTGGGAGATGACATTAAGAGATTTAGATTTCTCGGGCTAGCACCTGGGGGACGCAGGGGTGCAAGCTGCTGGGGAGCGACCTTGGGCAAGTTGCTAACCCATCATTGTCTGTGAAGAAGACAACGGGAAACCACCTCACTCATCTCATCTCCAGGGGCGTAAAGCCAATGAACCTGCCTTCGGGCAGAGAACCATCATCATCGCCTATACAGTATACATACCGTAGATGATCGCGTATCGCATTACATCCGCCCTGTGTTCAACACGAACCAACTTCTGACCGAAAACCTCACTCGGTGGACTGGTCCAGACGTAGTAGATGTTCGGAACTTCCTGGATTGTCCTGCTCCACCACGGACCCTCCGGAGTCATGTTCCCGTGCACAAAGATCTGGTCTGGTTTCTGGAATTTCTCCACGCTCAGGAAACTGAGGTATTCGAGGAAGGTGAGGTTCCTGGTCATCCCTATGAAGATGTAGTGGACGACGTTTGGAACGACCTTACGAGGTACTTCCGGGGTCCTTTGGGGAGGACGGGAGAGGGTCGATAGGAGAACTGGATGTTGTCTTGAACAACTGGTTATCGTCTCCATCACGTTTTGTTGCGCTTCCACTTCTGGTTGGTACACTTCCAATTTGATCACTTCTCGTGGTTTTATTTTCAGTTTGTCTACTACCGTTTTGTTCACTTCCATTTTGTGCACCTCCGTTTTGTTCACTTCTGTTTTGTTCACTTCCGGTTTGTTCATATCCGGTTGGACCACTTCCTGCTTGTCTACAACCCATCGCATTCTAATAGGTGGCTGCAGGTCGCTCGTGAATGACGCGAATAAAGATGGCGGCCGACGACAGATTCTCGTTTCGCGCAAGTTCAAACGGAAGCGGAAGTTGGAGATCGCCAAGAACACCAGAGCGGAAGTGACGACAGCAAGGAAGAGGTGCCGAAGACGGAAGTGGCGGTTATCGCTCTTTGGAGCGGACACCATATCCGGTTTCAATTGCCAGTCGCAATGCCTTCACGACTATGAGAATACCGTAATTTATATATCGCACTTAATAACATCTTATACTTATGTGCAGCGTAGTTTAGTTGCCGCCCACAGACTATAATATGGCTGATTGTAAGGCACACCAACTGTGGTCGAATTGGCTGAACACTGAGAGGAAGTCTGCCTGCTAATGAATGCATACCATTATTTTTTTTACATTTTTTTTATTTCGGCGGGTGTTTTCATGGTTTTATATCATGGTTTTTACAGCATGTGCTAGTAAGTGCATTTTGTTATTTTTTACATTTTCCATGGAGGGGGGTGTGTTCAAACACCCAAAGCACCCTCTGACTACGGCCTTAGTCCCTTGCTCCGGTGTCTCAAACAGTATTCCTGCGTGCCATGATGTCCATGATGTCCATGTTGTCCATAGTGTTCAGGAAACCAAAAGTATGACTGAATGAACGAAAGAAACAAGTGAATGAGCAACCAATATTGTTAACGAAAAGGCGATGCAACACCAACAGACAATTAAGCAAAGCTGATATAGGACGCTTTGGTGTCTGGCTTAACCAGACATGGCGAATGTCGTGACAATGACATCTGCTATCGAAAGCTATCGACGAATTTGATTAAGACATCACAGTGGCTAGTGCGTTGAAATCGTATAAGCATGAGAAGCAGACATTTATTAAGATCTCTCATTAATCAGCATTTTATTGTCAACACACGATCTATTATCTTCAGAAAGTATATGCGCATAGATAGCTTGGCGTAAATAATTGTGAACGATTCACGAAAATAATAATCTGAATATTATTATCTGATATTAAATAAGCTACGTATCCATTGGAATGCCTTGCTGACTGCACTGCACTCTACCCAACCTGTTTCTCTGTCTCTCTATGTCTCTCTATGTATATATCTCTATGTATCTCTGTCTTTCTTTCTCTGCCTCTCTCTGAATTTTTCTGTATGTGTTTGTTTCTATCTTTAGGCCCTATGTGTATCTTTTTTCTGTCTGACGGTCTCAATCCATTTCTATCTATCAGTCTGTATGTCTGTCTTATGTATGTTTGTGTGTTTGTTTGTTTGTCTGTCTGTCTGTCTTTCGGTCCGTCCGTCCATCCATCCATCTGTTTCTTTTACAATGCATGCCTAGCTATCTATTTTTGCTTCTCCCAGCCTCCATTACTTCCTCCCTTCTTCCCTGCACTCTCCCACTTATAATTACCTTCATCATTGCATGCATTCTTCTCTGCATCTCAACCCCTTCTCATTCTTCATTCCCTCGTACTTTAACCATACTTGTGCTTTCCAACCTTTAGTCAGCCTTGTAACCATACAATTTACTTGTGCTCTCCAACCTATAGTCAGCCTATACCTATTGCAATTCTATCCTACTTCTCACAAGTACTTCTCTTCCACCTTCCAACCTCCCTCTCTCTTCCGTACAGCTCAGAGCATCCATTGACCTTAAACTGACCCATCTTGGCTGGACAGTCCCCTGAGACCCGTCAATTGTGCCAAGGGTTGAAGAATAATTATTGCAATCGTCATTGAGCTTCAGTCAAATTATCCTTTTGCCTGCGGACTTGACTTTTCCAGAGACGTGGAAAAAATGCTTGCTGTATAATACTGATGACCTTTGCCTTTGGCTTTGTGGTTATGTCCTTTTAACCTTCCTTCTTTCTTTGTTGCCGCCATCGGCTGACGAGAATCGGTGGCCGCCTGGCGAATGATTTGCACAGCGTAGTGACATCTGGCGAAAGAAACCGTCTGTCCAATGATAATTTTCACGACTACTGTTGAAATGTGAATTATTGTATTCATGCGCCTGTCGTTCATAATTGTTGTTTCAATGTCTGTCTGTCTATGCCTGAATGTCTGTCTGCTGTTGTTGTCTTTCTGTCCGTCTTTCCGTCTGTCTGGTTGTTTGTCTGCCTACATGCTAGACTGTCTGCCAATGTTTCTGGTTCTCGGCTTGTCTAAACTGTCTGTACGTGTCTGTGTGCCTATCTGTCTGTCTATGTCTCTTTGCATGTCCCTGTGTCTGTCTGTCCATGCATAGCTGATGATGAAATCTCTGAACGTTGGTCCAGCTGTAACCGTCGGCTCTATTTATATTGCGCCAATACTAGCTGAGGCCAGCCACCTAGCGGCCGAAGTACACGAAATAAAAACCGAAACGGAAGTTGATATTCTACACCAGGAAACACAGCAGGAAGTGAACGCACCGTTACGAGAGGATATTTTTGGTTAACAACGACGACGAAGAATCCGACTATGATGATGATGATGATGACGATGATGATAATGATGTTGGTGATGGTGATGGTGATGATGATGATGATGCTGATGACGATGATGATGACGATGATGACAATGATGACAACGATGACGATGATGACAATGATGACAACGATGACGATGACGTTGATGTTTATGATGATGATGATGACGACAATGATGATGGCGGTGATGACGATGATGACAATGATGACAACGATGACGATGACGTTGTTGTTTATGATGATGATGATGATGACGACGACAACAATTATGATGACGATGATGATAACGATGATGATGACGACAACGAAGATGTCCCAGTGATTACGACAAAGGCCCCTCCCTCTGTCGCTTGATTAATATTCGTCCGCACGCGTTGACTCACAATCGCTTGTTTTCTATATTCGTCCGTCAGTTGTCGCCACGAACTCCGGAAACGCGTTGCATCATGGGACGTCGTCGTCGTCATCGGCGGCGGATCGTTGGCTAATTTAATACGGCTAGGCGTGCAGCGCGAACTATGGTCCAATCCGATGCAATATGGAGTTTATTGATTGCGGGATCTCGCGAGACCTACACCACCACCGTACATACGACATCCAATCTACAGTGACTTTCCCTCTCTCTCTCTTTGATAAATCATGTCTGATGAAATCGGAAAATTAGTGTGGTCACATCATTGTCTGAACGTCCATTGGTCTACGACAACATCGTCATCATCTTTGTTGAATTCCTCGTCGTGATTATCTTCATTTGAGGCCTGTCATTGAAACCTTAATCATCATAGTCATCGTCATCATATTCTTAAGCACCATAGTCATCGTCATCGTCATTGTAATCTTAAACATCAAAATCATCATCGTCGTCGTCGTCATCATCATCAGCAACAACAACAACAAAAGATAACATCGTTAATTATCAATGTCGTAATCGCCATTGCCATCGTCGGTTTCGTCATAATCATAACTCGACGCCGTAGTCGTCAGCTTCATCATCATCAACACCATTGTTCTCATTATCGTAATCTTTGACATCATCGTCGTCGTCGTCTTCTTTATCACCACCATCGTCAACAACAGCAACAACAATATCCTCTTCACATTTAATCGTTTAGCGAACGATGTTTACACGAGCGACGTCCGACCCTTTGTGGCGTGAGTGCGATTAGATATCCCATGGTTTTCTATCTTTCCCTGTGTTTCAGCATCAATCCACTTTTTTATAGATGTACATGTACGTTGTTTCTATGTGCACTTGTTATAGCGCCCCTTCAAGCTATCTACTCAGAGGCGCTTTCGAATGCAGAGCGGACACTGCATCGGAGTTTCATGCCGAAGCACTGAGCAATTGTGAGTGAAGGACTTGCCCAAGGTCCTTACGCGGTGAGGTGGATTTGAACCTCGAACCTTCCGGCTCCAAGGCAAAGACGCCACCACTACACCACCGCGCCCCACATGGCGTGAGTGCGATTGCAATATCCCATGGTTTTCTATCTTTCCCTGCGTTTCAGCATACGTCCTCTTTTTTATAGAGGTATTATACATACAAGTGTACATGTATGCGACAGAGGCTTCGGTACACACCTAACATCTGACTGAATCATTATAAGTTATAACCAACTGAATCATTATAAGTTATAACCAACAGTTTTCTATGTTTTCCCCTAAAAAATCGGTTCTCAATATTACGGTGCAACATGTCTCCAATTAGACCTAATAACCTAATTAAGTACGGCATATCTTTAATAGGTATTCATCCCTATCCAACAGTCCATATTTAGAACTAATCGAATTTATATTTCCACTGGTGTTTTCGATCACAACATATCATGCCCTCTAACTAGTTTCGAACGATAATGCTTGGCTATATACAACGACCTGCACTTAAAGATAACGAATACTAACGGTTTGTTACCGCACATAACGTTGCACTTCCATACAACAGGCTACAATGGGCTACATAAATACAAAGGTTTTATCACCATGCATTAAAAGTCCCCCGATCTTAACGTATACCCTCAGCGTTAGTGTTAGCAATAATGTTATATAGCGCAATTTTTGCTGGTACTAGCCACGTGTACAGTTTTTACGAGGGATCATTCATTATTCGAGTGGGATGCAAATATTTATCGATTCAATTGATCGCATGTTCAATCAATGGCTAAGACAATTACTGCTGCATGCGAGATGTTGGTGCGCTATAAAAATTCGCTCAAAGTAGACCAGGACCGAATTGAAACGAGCTGTTTACGCTGTGCGTTCCCAGAGTGCACTGCGACGCCTATTTAAAGAAAATGGCTGACGGTTGTTTCGGGAAAGCATATTGTAAATGAGATTAAATGACAATAATGTGACGCGTGTGTGATTTGAGACGGTGTTATGGGATGTTATTATGTGAAATTGTACGATACAAAAGGTACAGTATATTTTGATGAGATGAAAATGAGTATCATTAGGCTTACATGAGCGTAGAAGTTATAAGGTCACGTTCATATTTTAGGTCTTTCTTTCATTAAATTGAGAGTAGGCTAATAATACATAATAATAATAGTTATGGTAAGACATTTTGTTTCATGTGTGACTGTCGTAATTGCAATCGCAGTGGTTATCGTAATATCAAATGCCTATAATTATATAGCGCTGTCGGCCTACTTTAATTTGTCTTCGTCTTTTCATCAAGTTGGTATCGTCGGTTGGTACCATAGCCTACATCACGACATGCAGTAACGTGGAGCGATTACTCATTTAGCCAGTCTGTGTCTGTCTATAGATGTTTCTGTCTGTCTGTCTGTCTGTCTGTCTGTCTGTCTATGTCTCTCTCTCTGCCTCTCTCTCAGTCTCTGTCTGTCTGTCTCTGTCTGTCTGTCTCTGTCTGTCTGTCTCTGTCTGTCTCTGTCTGTCTCTGTCTGTCTGCCTATGTATCTCTCTTTCTCTCTCTCTGTCTCTCTCTCTCTGACTCCCTTTGTCTCTGTTTTCTGCATCTCAATCTGTTTCTGTCTGTCTGTCTGTGACTGTCTACATTCTTTCCTCCAGTCCCGTTTCACCCCTCTCTGCTCCTCCGTCTGTCTCCCCGTCTCTCCTACTTTCCATTCACCCGCATCTCCCTCGGTCCTTCTTTCTACCCTTCCGATTCGTCCTTCCTTCTTTCCTTCCGACTCTCCTTCCGTTCGTCTCTGCTTCCGCCCCTCCATCCGTCCACTCCTTTTCCACCCGCATTTCCATTCACCCCTCCATCCCTTCCCTTGCATCCGTCCTTCCAAGCCCTTCCTTCCACTCAGCCCTCCTCTCCTTTTGAGCATCCATGGACTTCCTGTATGCCTGCCTCTCTGCCTGTCTGCCTCCCTATCTGCTTCCCTCCTTGCCTCTCTATCCCCTGTTACCCCTCTGTTTCTCCGCCTCCCTCTTTCTCTTCCTCCATCCCAGCACGGCGCTCTGTGATCTTGAATGAATTTCGTAAAACACCGACCGCCAGGGTTCGCACTCGCCGTCATTTCTGACGTCATTCGAGTACCTGCCATCTTTGATCCGTCCTCCTTAAACTCATTTCCACAGACATAAAACACAATAGAACGTCACGCGCTAATCTAATTGGGTCACGTGACGACGTCCGCGGTGAACTTCGCCATTTCCGGTTGAATTGCCGGCGCTTATGAAAAAAGGACCACAGACCTGCTATAAAGTAGAAGGTCGGATATAAACCGAAGAGTTATTTTGATGGATGGAATGAGTTTTAATTATTTCCTGCTGCAACGATCGAGAAGAAGTTGATTAGTTTGGTTATTTACGTCACATCGGTCACATTGACTTTTTATTTTAAGGCGGGTGTTTGTCGAATGGGTTATTTATAGTAATGATTAACTAAGACGAATTTAATTAGTTTAGACCTGTAGGTCGTATTATTATAATGTTTCCTCTTGCTGCGGGGGGGGGGGGAGGAGAGAAGAGAAGGATGAGAGGAATAGAAGGATTAATAAGGAACAGTTGCAGTAGAGGGACAAATGGAGTCAAGAACAAAGAGAGACAGAGAGACAGAGACAGAGGGAGACAGACAGAGAGACAGAGACAGAGAGAGACAGCGGGAGACAGACAGACAGAGAGACAGAGAGAGACATGGGAGACAGACAGACGGAGAGAGACAGAGAAACAGAGGAGACAAACAGACAGAAAGAGAGAGATAGGGGAGAGAGATAGAGATAGAGAAAGAGAGGGGAGAGAGGGAGAGAGAAGATTGCGGGACGTGCGAAGGCGAGAGAAAGACGCTCAGGCTTAGGAGGACATGTAGGACGAGTATCGTCGAGTATGGATATGAAACGGGAATAAAGAAGAGGATAGACTGAAGATGAAGTAAAGTACATGATGAATAGTATAATAGGTATAGCGGAATGTAAAGGTATAAAAAGAGGAAGGTGTCGAAAAGTAGGAGGTAGGAACTGCCTACTAGGAAGCAACAAGTAGAAGGTCGACAAGGAAAGAGAACGGAGGAAACCACGAGGAGAAGAGGAGGAGGAGAAGACGAGAAGAAGACGAGAAGAGGCAACGGGGAAGAGAGGAGAAAATGAAAAGAAGAGCAGGTGACACGAGCATTAAGGCGCTGGATGACGATGATGATGATGATGATGATGATGCTGGTGATGAGTTCTCTGCCCGAAGACAGGCTCATTGTCTTTTATGCCATCCTTAGCATCCTCAGATGAGATGAGATGAGTGGGATGGCCTCCCGCTTTACCTTCCACACAGATATATATATATATATATATATATATATATATATATAAATAATTATATTCATACATTAGATTCGAAAAAATTTATTCAATAGATGTCGCTACTGTATTCTGACATGAGAGCACCCTTGATGCATGCAGGCATATATTCCGTGATCGTGTAAAGTTGTAAACAGCATAAAATGTCAAAGGTCATCTTTTCAAAAGCCATCGTTGCTAGTACACGATTAAGATGAATCAAGGATAGGATTATTATTATATCATCGGCTTTGCAGTATACATGTACATGTATATCATGACATTGACAGCGTCTGACATTCAGACAATGGGGTTAATGCGTTCATGATTATTTGCAGGCAATTCACAATTCACATGCATCTCAGCTATAAGCCGATTTCCATTTCTAATGAATTTTTCATCTATGTTTTAAATATTATATTCTAAATCAGACTTAATGTAAATATTAATTTAATCTCGGCACTTCTGAAACGCCGTGGTCTTAATGTGCAAGGCATCAGAGCCTAGTCGCTTCACGATGATGAAGATAATGATGATGATGATTATGATGATGATGATGCTTAGGATTAGGATTATGCTGATGTTGTTGTTGGTGATGATGATGGTGATGATGATGACGATGATGACGACGTCGACGACGCCTATGATGACGATGATGATCATAGGCGTACGGGAAGTTTCAGAAGTGAGGGGGCAAAGATTGAACTTCTGCCCGAAAAATTTATCCGGCCAAAAAGATTTTTTTTTAGTCGTCCGCGACTATTTTTGCCCGAAAAACCTGACTTGCCCGAAACTTGACGACTTTTTTTTATTTTATTTAGTCGTTTGGGTATTTTTGCCCGAAAAAACCACCAAACTTGCCCGAATTTGGGGGGGGGAAATTGCCCCCCCTGCACCCCCGCCTCGTACGCCTATGATGATGATGATTATATTGATGACGACGATGACGATGATGACGACGATGACGATGATGACGATGATGACGACGGCGACAAGGACGACGACGATGATGATGATGTTGACGACGACGACGACGATGATGATGATGATGATGATGTTGACGACGACGACGACGACGACGACGATGATGATGATGACGACGACGATGAGTAGTTTCTTGAAGAGGCGCTATAAAAATTCTAATAATGAATGAATGAATGGATGATGATGTGATGATGATGATGAAGCTCTAAAAATCAAGTGAACGCCGCTGTGTTTCGATGGAATGAAAAAGCTGCTGCTACTGCTGCTGGTGGTCGTATCATCTCCTTGGCTGCTGATGTTGACAATATTATGGTGATGGAAACAGCGAGAAGCAACGTTTGGAAGCAGACATGAGTATTGAGTATGCAGGGAATTACTTTCCTAATGGATGGTCACTGGAGGCGCTAACCCCGCAGGATATCAGGACAATATTGTTGATATATTCCGACATCATGCCCTGAAGACGAACAAAGAGTCCATTAGTTCCCGCATGGAAATGTTCTAATAATGTCTGTTCTTTTGTTAGTAATGTTTTACGCCTCGCGAGCACTTCAAACATTGAAGACTGATGAAAAAATCTCTGCAAACATCAACGATCTTAGTGGCAGCTAGAGATACCGCCAAACTGTTTTGTCCTCCCCTCTACTAGGCCTACCACCGAAAATGGATGTCTTCTCATATTCCTGCAATTCTTTTGAAGCTTTAAATCTGGTGGTATTACTTAAATGTTCGAGGTTAAAATATAAATGCATGCTCTGTATATTTTTGCTGTGTAGGTCCAAAATTTTTGGTATGAAGTCCGTTTTCATTTTTCCTGAAAGACGCCAGCCTGCTATTTATAGTCATTTGAGCAGTGGCGTAGTTATAAGAGAGGAGGTTGGGGGAAAAAAAACCACATTAGCTAAGGAAAAACGTTTTTTAAAGGTTATTTGCTCAATTATATAAGGCAAAACAAGCACCCGGCCATAAAACCCTCCATCAGAAATTCCTGGATGTATACGCCACTGCATGTAAGCGTGTTTCTGGGATCATATTTCACGCTGTTGGGCAATTTATTTGTTCAAATAGGCCTAGTTGGAACGACATGTGCATGATGAAGGGGCTGCGTCATTCTGAGCGAGGACAGATTGCATATATAGGCCTATATACATGAATATAGGCTATATATATATATATATTATATACATATAGTTGAGCCTTCATTAAGTTCGAAACACAGTTCGCTATAGTGAGGCAGATTAGCATAATGCAATCGATGCGCTAAAACAAACCATAAAAATATTGCAAACACAAAATATATTATATTATGTGTTTGTAAGCCTTACAGATTCGCTATGGCCCAATTCTGTCTGATTTCAATGCTATGCTATTGGAACGATGGACGATTTTCGACTGATTTTGGGAGCTTGGAGTGACTTTTATAGCGCCGCCACAAAATCGTGAATACCTGCGCTGGATGCTGAAGAGCACAATGTTTCTGAGGAGCTGCTCAGAAATTTTGTGGCCGCGCAAGGTCTGTCTAAAAGGCCATCAAGAATGGCCCAATTCTGTCTGATTTCAATGCTACGTTATTCGAACGATGGACGGTTTTCGACTGATTTTAGGAGCTTGGAGTGTCTTTTATAGCGCCGCCACAAAATCGTGAATACCTGAGCTGGATGCTCAAGAGCACACAGTTTCTGAGGAGCAGCTCAGAAATTTTGTGGCCGCGCAAGGTCTGCCTAAAAGGCCATCGATAATGGCCCAATTCTGTCTGATTTCAATGCTACGTTATTGGAACGATGGACGATTTTCGACTGATTTTGGGAGCTTGGAGTGACTTTTAAAGCGCCGCCACAAAATCGTGAATACCTGAGCTGGATGCTCAAGAGCACACAGTTTCTGAGGAGCAGCTCAGAAATATTGTGGCCGGGTAAGGTCTGCCTAAAAGGCCATCGAGAATGGCCCGTTTCTGTCTGATTTCAATGCTACGTTATTCGAACGATGGACGGTTTTCGACTGATTTTAGGAGCTTGGAGTGACTTTTATAGCGCCGCCACAAAATCGTGAATACCTGAGCTGGATGCTCAAGAGCACACAGTTTCTGAGGAGCAGCTCAGAAATTTTGTGGCTGAGCAAGGTCTGCCTAAAAGGCCATCGAGAATGGCCCATTTCTGTCAGATTTCAATGCTATGTTATTGGAACGATGGACGGTTTTCGAGTGATTTTGGGAGCTTGGAGTGACTTCTATAGCGCCGCAACAAATCGTGAATACCTGCGCTGGATGCTCAAGAGCACACAGTTTCTGAGGAGCAGCTCAGAAATTTTGTGGCCGTGCAAGGTCTGCCTAAAAGGCCATCGCGAATGGCCCGTTTCTGTCTGATTTCAATGCTATGTTATTCGAACGATGGACGGATTTCGAGTGATTTTGGGAGCTTGGAGTGACTTTTATAGCGCCGCCACAAAATCGTGAATACCTGAGCTGGATGCTCAAGAGCACACAGTTTCTGAGGAGCAGCTCAGAAATTTTGTGGCCGTGCAAGGTCTGCCTAAAAGGCCATCGAGAATGACCCAATTCTGTCTGATTTCAATGCTATGTTATTGGAACGATGGACGGATTTCGACTGATTGTGGGAGCTTGGAGTGACTTTTATAGCGCCGCCACAAATCGTGAATACCTGAGCTGGATGCTCAAGAGCACACAGTTTCTGAGGAGCAGCTCAGAAATTTTGTGGCCGCGCAAGGTCTGCCTAAAAGGCCATCGAGAATGACCCAATTCTGTCTGATTTCAATGCTATGTTATTGGAACGATGGACGGATTTCGACTGATTGTGGGAGCTTGGAGTGACTTTTATAGCGCCGCCACAAATCGTGAATACCTGAGCTGGATGCTCAAGAGCACACAGTTTCTGAGGAGCAGCTCAGAAATTTTGTGGCCGCGCAAGGTCTGCCTAAAAGGCCATCGAGAATGACCCAATTCTGTCTGATTTCAATGCTATGTTATTGGAACGATGGACGGTTTTCGACTGATTGTGGGAGCTTGGAGTGACTTTTATAGCGCCGCCACAAAATCGTGATTACCTGAGCTGGATGCTCAAGAGCACACAGTTTCTGAGGAGCAGCTTAGAACATTTGTGGCCGCGCAAGGTCTGCCTAAAAGGCCATCGCGAATGGCCCGTTTCTGTCTGATTTCAATGCTATGTTATTCGAACGATGGACGGATTTCGAGTGATTTTGGGAGCTTGGAGTGACTTTTATAGCGCCGCCACAAAATCGTGAATACCTGAGCTGGATGCTCAAGAGCACACAGTTTCTGAGGAGCAGCTCAGAAATTTTGTGGCCGTGCAAGGTCTGCCTAAAAGGCCATCGAGAATGACCCAATTCTGTCTGATTTCAATGCTATGTTATTGGAACGATGGACGGATTTCGACTGATTGTGGGAGCTTGGAGTGACTTTTATAGCGCCGCCACAAATCGTGAATACCTGAGCTGGATGCTCAAGAGCACACAGTTTCTGAGGAGCAGCTCAGAAATTTTGTGGCCGCGCAAGGTCTGCCTAAAAGGCCATCGAGAATGACCCAATTCTGTCTGATTTCAATGCTATGTTATTGGAACGATGGACGGTTTTCGACTGATTGTGGGAGCTTGGAGTGACTTTTATAGCGCCGCCACAAAATCGTGATTACCTGAGCTGGATGCTCAAGAGCACACAGTGTCTGAGGAGCAGCTTAGAACATTTGTGGCCGCGCAAGGTCTGCCTAAAAGGCCGTCAAGAATACCCCATTTCTGTCAGATTTCAATGCTATGTTATTGGAACGATGGACGGTTTTCGACTGATTTTGGGAGCTTGGAGTGACTTTTATAGCGCCGCCACAAAATCGTGATTACCTGAGCTGGATGCTCAAGAGCACACAGTTTCTGAGGAGCAGCTCAGAAATTTTGTAGCCGCGCAAGGTCTGCCTAAAAGGCCATCGATAATGGCCCAATTCTGCCTGATTTCAATGCTATGTTATTCGAACGATGGACCGTTTTCAAGTGATTTGTTTAGATTGGAGTGACTTTTATGGCGCCGCCACAAATCGTTAGTACCTTAGCTGGATGCCCAAGAGCACACTGTTTATGAGGAACAGCTCAGACATTTTGTGGCCACGCAAAGTCTGCCTAAAAGGCCATCGGAAATGCCTGATTCCAATTCTTTGTTATTCGAACGATGGACGGTTTTCGACTGATTTTGGGATCTTGGAGTGACTTTTGTAGCGCCGCCACAAAATCGCGAATACCTGGGCTGGATGGTCAAGAGCACGCTGTTTCTGAGGAGCAGCAAGCCTTTTTCAGCGTGCAGTTGTACACACAATGTGCAGTTATATATGGATGTGTGCAGTTGTAGAAGCACTTCTGTGCAGTTGCTACTAGTAAAAACAGGTCATTGTTCTTCGATTGGAATTAATTTGCCATGGAAGGCGGGAAAGAAAAGAATGAGTTTTGCAGTTCTAAAAATTTCTTTAAAACAGCCTGCAAGTTAATGCATAACATATAGGCTACTATGCTGGGCTCTGCACCAGTTGACTGTCACACTATACGTGATAATGTTGAACCGTATGATATTATTGTTCAAGGCTGCTATGGAGCGGTCGCACGCATGAAGTCACGCTGTTGCAACACGTGCTAGGCTGATCACGTTGTTTTTATCAGCCTGCTTCTGCAGATCAAATAATCTTATACTTGTATTTCATATCGATATAATTGCATGGCTGAAAAACAATGTTCCGTTTTACCCTGCATGCTTCGATGCTTGATAATGGAGAGATAATTTACACTCCGATGTTATTGAGCTCTCAAACCATCATCAGATGCACTTACCAAAATTGTTTCGCTTCTGCTTATTATATTCTTGAGGATGTGTGTATACTGCATGCGGCTTGTGCTGCGGTTGGTCATATGTCACCTTTTTTGCCCCAGTTCTGTTTTCCATTAAGTAAAAAAGCTATGATTATTCTTGGGTCGATTTCTGTCTGCGCTTGACTTTGCCGTTTACTGCAGCCAAATTAAGTAGCCTACTCCTGTAGGTAGGCCTATCGACTTTATAGTCGACACCATGATAGCCCTCGCTTCTCAAGGTCAGCCTCTTTTCTGGCAACGCTAAGCATAGATGTAAAAAGCGATGGAAACGAAATGTAAAAAACCGTCATTTTATTCGAGAAAAAAAAGGCAAAAAACGGCAAAAAACGGAAACGGACAATAATTTGACTTTGTTAGACCTTAATTTATCTAATAATTATTGGTCTTCTAGGCCCATGGGGCGTGCATCGTCTTTAAGAAATTCACAGCTATATGGGGTAGCCTATTAAACTGTGCATGCGTAGATCTGTGGTTTGGTATTAATCATGTTAAATTATACAACCTCTTCGCATACTGCATGCATGTGACAACCCAAAATGGACTAATTACACCAATCGTGTCAAATTCTACAATTTCTTCGAATACTGCATGTGACATCCCATAATGCATGTGCATTACAACCCAAAATGGACTGATGATAATTTAGTGTATACAGTTTATCCAACTATAGAGGCTAGAGCTAGCCTATTGTTTGGTCAGAACAATAGAAAGCGTGTGCAAAAATGAAACCCTGTCAAATAAGTTTAAAAAACAAGTGCAGCAATGATAAACTGAGCATGCTGTCAAGGACAATTAGATCCTCAATTAGTGTGTGGAGTGAAAACTGAACGAGGAAGTGAACTCTAGAAAGTCGATCTGGATAACCGGGTCACAAGTGCTATAATAGACATCATTGAGTTCATTAGTGTTGTGACTGTATTGCAGAACCGCATGCCGATCACGATGAAGGGTCAAACCCTAGCCAGGGAAGAAATTCGGGGCTCGATATTTCTTCTCTAGCTGCACCCTCGATAATTAGCGAGTTCATTAATCGTGAGCTGTCGATGGGAAGATCGATCAGCGAGGGAGAGGACTGACTGCCGGGCCTCATAATTATGCCGATGCTATAGAAAAATGAGATCTAGCTTCCACTTCATGCTCTTCCTCCTTTTCTTTTCTTCTTCTTCTTCCTCTTTCTCTTCTTCTTCTCCTTCTCCTCCTCTTCTTCTTCTTCTTCCTCTCCCTCTCCCTCTTCGTCTCCGTCTCCCTCTTCCTCTCCCTCTTCCTCTTCCTCCTCCTCCTCCTACTACTCCTTCTCCTCTTCTTCTTTCTCTTGTTCATCTTCTTCATCATCATTTTCATCATCTTCCCCATCTTCTTCATCTTCTTCATCATCTTCATCATCTTCATCATCATCATCATCTTTTTCTTACCACGCTATACATGACTGAATGTACGTTATCCAACAGCGTGCTATGAGTCTTGACACAGACAAGATGAAAACATATACGCCACAGAACTCGGAAGAGCGTAGATTTAAAAACATGACGAGATGAGATTCGGTCAGAGTAATTGTCTGAATACAAAAAGTTGTTATTATACGTCACGTCATCTTGTCTGTTTCAGTGAAACGACATCTATCCGATGCAATTTACACTTTCCAACGATATGTTTGCTGCAACAATATCAGTTAATGGAAGACAACAAATTGTTTTCTGGAGGCTGGAGACGTATGTACATGCATGTATACCTGAACTTGAACTGACACTCGACTTGATGCTCTATATGCCTACACGAGGGTTGTGATTGACATTCTGGACCGCGTTGCAGCAGTTACGTAGGTTGCGTGTGTGTGTTCGTGTGTGTGTTCGTGTGTGTGCGTGTGCGAGTGTGTGTGTGCATATGTGCGTGTGTGCTCGTGCGTAGATGTGTGCACTGTGTAGGGGGGGGGCTAGTTGAAGGAAAGGTACTTTCTCAAGAGCAACCTGGGAGAGCATGATATGTAAAGGGCTGAACTTGTCTGCCTGTGTCTCTCCATGTGTACAGAGTGGGCAAAAAGCATACTGGCTCTTTTTTACCCACCCTGTATGTCTGTCTGTTGGTTGTCGAGATACAGGGTCAAGGTAGATCATCAGATATAGGGAACGATGAGATCTGAAAGCAACTGGTGAGCGGATCTGAGGCAGCCAATCATCTAATCTGTCATTTCGATGCAAACCGATCGAAACTTAATCAACGAATTATTTATTTTATTCGTTGTCAATAAAACGATCTGCGATGCATGACGTTGATATCTTTAGATTAAGCAATTATAGGCCTATAGTAAACACACATACATACGCACACAAGCACAAACACACAAACGCACGCACAAACACACGGAGGGACCCGGTAGCGCAATGGACAACACGCTGGCGTAGAGTACGAAAGGTAGTGAGTTTGAGCCCCCGTTGGGCGGATATGCTTTGTAGCCTATAATAATTATAGGCTACTATTAGCGCCGTGTAAATGCAAAGCTGTCTGTTCAGTTGGTAGTTTACTGCGTAACTTGTAAGTGTAAAGCGCAGTGCGTCTTGCGACTTGAGGCGGATTCGAACCAGGAACGATCCGGCTCCAAGGCACCGACTCCACCACTGCACCACCGCGCCCCTCTACGCATGTATGTACGGTACGTATGCACGTACGCATATGCATGTATTATGTTGGTCTATACGTACGTATGTGTGCATGCATGTATTGTATGTAGTATCTGTGTATGCATCGATCGGTAAAACGTTGGTGATTATGTGTAGGCTATTAATTACTCTATCGATAACATTGATATAGCGCCACTCGTCGAAACTAATCAGAATTCGCTGTCGACGCTGACGAAAACGATGTCAAATTTCTTTAGGAACAAGATGTTTATCAGTTAGCAAATAATATTGTCCAGATAACGTCGTCAATGGCCGATTCGCACGCACACGCATACACACGCACACATACAAACACACCCACACACACCCATGCAAGCGCACGCACACACGGACACACACACACGTACTTACACATGTCCACATACACATACGCCTGCTCTCTCTCTCTCTCTCCTCTGTTTCACTCTGTCTGTCTCTGTCTGTCTGTCTGCCTGTCTCTCACTCTCTCACTCTCTCGGTCTCTGTCTCTGTCTCTATCTCTCTATCTCTTTTTCTCCCACTCTCTCACACACACACATGCACGCACACACATACACACACATGCACGAACACCCACACATACACACACACACAGACACGCACAGACACACACGCACAGCTCAACGAGCAGAGTTGATACTTGACAACCACTCATTCAGAGCCGTAGTGCAATCACAGATGTAGGTTTGTTTCGAGGATGATTTGCTGCCTGCTTACATGTACATGTAGTAGCTGCAGTGTTTAGCAACGCTGTTTCATGACAAGGATGATTAGCGTTTCCCTCCTCATTTATCCAGGCTCGGGACTAGCACCAACCAAAGACGACTGCGACGTAGTTAATGGGAGGATGAAGGTACAGACGCCGATGGCATAGACGCCGATGGTTCACGGTTGTCCCACCGTCCATGTGTCCCTCGCATATGGCAGAGGCTGCGTTGCGCCCTGCAGACGACTCTCCAACGACCAGAAGCATTATAATTAATAATATTATAATTGCGCCGGTTCCTTTGCGTTCCAATGCAGGCCTACGTGGAGTGAGCGGGGATGACAGTCTGAGGAGTGTCATGCGGCTGTACACCGTGATTAATCTAGACGTCTCCGGGATGGAGGGGTGGGTGGGAGTTCCCACCCCTAGGAATGGCATTTTTCTCCCAGGAAAAGTCTAGAGCTGTTGTAAGAATGAACATAGGTTCATGATAACAACCATAGTGGGGCGCGGTGGTGTAGTGGTGGCGTCGTTGCCTTGGAGCCGGAAGGTTCGAGGTTCGAATCCACCTCGCCATGTAAGGACCTTGGGCAAGTTCTTCATTCACAATTTCTCAGCGCTTTGGTGTGAAACTCCGATGCAGTGTCCGCTCTGCATTCGGGAGCGCCTCTGAGCAGACACATATACCCCTTCAATTTGCAAGTGGACCATTCCAGTCACGTGCAGCAAAACTGAGCACACACGTGACGAGACATTAATAACTCCCGCGACAGAAATAATAACATGGTCCAAACTGCCAGAATTATGGAGAAAATTGTTATCTGCGTGTTTGATAAATTATCCGTTGAAATTAGAGAGACGTACGTCAGCAGAGAAACATGATTGCAGACACGAGCTGAAGGCAATTATTACGCACACACGTTCGTAGGCCTACTATAATTTGTGTGTATGTATGTATGTATGTATGTATGTATGTATGTACGTATGTACGTATGTATGTATGTATGTATGTATGTATGTATGTATGTATGTATGTATGTATGTATGTATGTATGTATGTATGTATGTATGTATGTATGTATGTATGTATGTATGTATGTATGTATGTATGTATGTATGTATGTATGTACGTATGTATGTATGTATGTATGTATGTACGTATGTACGTATGTATGTACGTACGTATGTATGCATGTATGTATGTATGTACGTACGTATGTATGTATGTATGTGTCAGCTAATTTAATCAGTGCACGCCGATTGTCGTACAGCGACGTAAGTAGGCCAGGTGCAAATTGCCGCGCGGCGTCTGCACAGGTGATTGTCTGGACAGCACGTGACGTCTAGACGAGCGTACGTTAATTGTACAAGAAGGGAGTGGAAGTGAAGAAGGAGAGTTGCGTGTTGAGAGCCGTTGAGATAGGCTGTAAGAGTTGTTGTTGAGTTGCGATAGAGTAGACTGATGAAGATAGTAGTCGTGTAGTTGTTATGATAACGCAAGTGTAGTCATTGTTGTGTTGTTGCTGATCGTTTTACTTTATATCGGATTTTGGAGTATAATAAGAAGAGTTAAACACGTCGTCGTTGTTGGTTAACAAAACAGTGAAAGATTGTAGATTCTTTAACCTAGCCATTTAGCTAATGAAACAGTTATCTAGGGATAGGCCTACGCTACCACGAACTTATACGAAGAAGCTTCCGAAGAGACTGAAGGTCACACGTAGAGAAGAAGAGGGAAAAGACTTGTGACATTTGGTGTCGTTGCGGTGAGATAACGATCCAAGTTGCAGGATAACGATCCAAGTTGCAGGAGAACGATCGTAGTTACGAACGGTGGGTCTACGTGCCAAGTTACGAACGGAGGGATTCTATTCAATCAACAGACGTTGTGGAGAAACGGACGCTGTGAATTTATCGAGGAGCCGAGCACACGGGAGAAGCAACGATACATCGAGCATCCGTACGACAGTGAGAAACGACAACACAACGACTACAAGGTAGAAAAACTTGCTTGTCTATTGAAGTGTGCATAAAGAATTGAAGTCAGTCAATTGCAAACATTTGAAGAGTAGTCTACTAATTTATCGAGCATCTGTAAAGTAAAGAAGTAAGATGGAGAAACTTACGGAGAAAAAGCAAGCAAATATTAAGAAAATGTCTACTGATAGACTGATAAAACTGCTAATTGAAGCAGATCTAGACGCAGAAGAAGTCGAACAGATGTCTAGGGAAGAATTGATGAGAAATTTAGCCGAGGTTTGGGCTAAGAAAGAAGAAGAAGAAGAAGGTGCTGTCGGAGGCGTTGCGGAGAAGCCAGTGGAGAAGCCTGAGGCACCGATGTCTATAGAGGCGTTGCTACAATTCATGATGATGAGTAGACAAGAAGAGAAGCAGAAAGAAGAGCAGCGCAGACAAGAGGAGAAAGAGCGTAAACAAGAAGAAAAAGAGAAAGAAGAGCAGCGCAGACAGAAAGAGAAAGAACGTCGCCAAGAAGAGAAGGAGAAAGAAGAGCGACGGTGCCAAGAAGAGAAAGAACGTAAGCAAGAAGAGAAAGAACTGCGACAACAAGAGATAGAAAAAGCAGAAAGGATGAGACAGCAAGAGATAGATATGCAGAAGCAGCAGTTCCAGCTTCAGTTAGAACAAATGAAATTAGATCGTGACGAAGCAGAACGACGAAGGATGGAGTTAATGATAGAATACGAAAAAGCAAGAAAAAGCGATGAAGAAATACGAAAACAGCAGATCGAAGACAAAAAGGCTCGTGAGGAAGAAAAGGAAAAGATGCGTTTACAAGAACTGGAGAGAGCAGAAGAAATTCGTCAGGAAGAATTTCAAGCTGGAAAAGACAATTTGGAAAAAGCAGAAAGAGAAAGAGAAGAGCAGATGCAGTTAGAACAAAAGAAACTTGCTATCAAGGAGGCTCAACTTAAAGAAATGGCCATTGAAAAAGAAGAACGCAGAAAGCAGTTAGAACTGTTGCAGCAGAAGATAGAACAAGAAGAACTGCGGAGAATCGAAGATCAAGATCGACTGAAGAAGAGAGACGAAGATGATCGTAAGAGCCGAGAAGTGTCAGAACAGATTAGGCTCAGAGAAAGTGAGACAATGGTGTCCAAGATCAAGAAGATTGGTGATGCCATGAAGCATGTATTGCCTAAGATGCCGTATGATATGATACTCCTTCTTTCACAGCGGATGATTTCCTACACATGCTCACAAAGAAACTGGACGATCTTCGTGCTTCTACTGCCGATTCCTTACCTCCTTCCTACACTACTACTGAGTCGGCTTTCAACGATTTCCGACCGATTCTTGAATCAGAACTACGTCATCTGCTCTCTACATCTAATTTAAAATCTTGTGAACTAGACCCTCTCCCCCCGTTTGTTATTGTAGATGTTCTTGATGACATTGTACCCTTCCTATTGTACTTATTTAATAGGTCTCTTTCAGAAGGTCACCTCCCAGCATCTGAGAAACGTGCTCTTGTGTTTCCCTCTCTCAAGAAGCCAAACCTGGATCCTAGCTTGTGCCAAAATTATCGCCCTATTGCAAATCTTTCCTTTCTCTCTAAGACTTTAGAGCGTCTTGTTTCTTTGCAACTGCTCCCTTATCTTGAGCAATCGGGCCTTCTACCTCCCCGACAATCTGGTTTTAGAGCTCACCACTCGACTGAAACTGCTCTTCTTTCTCTTCTTTCTGACATCTATTCTGCTATGGATAAATCACAGATTACTCTTCTGGCTCTTTTTGATGCATCTTCAGCATTTGATATGGTAGACCATGATATTCTACTACATCGTCTTGAAACTTCTTTTGGTCTTAGCGGTCTTCCTCTTCTTTGGTTTCGTTCATATCTTACTGATCGTACCCAAATGGTTATACTAGATGATTCTCGCACCTCATGGGTTCCTGTTAAATTTGGAGTTCCTCAAGGATCCGTACTGGGTCCACTTCTTTATATCTTGTTTACAGCTGATATTCCTCTTCTCTTTGCTAAGCACTCAGCCTCTGGTCACCTTTATGCTGATGATGTTCAAACTTTTGTTCATGGCTCCTCTTACCAACAACTTGCTCTCTGTCAGTCTATTGAATCTCTTTCTGCTGATCTCAATTCTTGGATGTCCTCAAATCGTCTGTCGCTTAACTCTTCCAAGACTCAGTTGATCTGGTTGGGCACTCGTCAACAGCTTAATAAGCTTGATTACGTTTTACTTGCCAAGCACTTTCCTCAATTTACTTTCGTGGCAAATGTCCGTGACCTTGGTGTTACTATTGACAATACTCTTTCCTTCTCTACACATATTGCTAATATTTCTCGGTCCAGCTTCTATCATCTACGTCGTTTACGTGCCATTCGGCGATCTCTCTCTTCGTCGATTTTTTCATCTATGGTCCACGCCTTCATCTGTTCCCGCATTGACTACTGTAACTCATTACTCATTGGGCTACCTAAACTCCGCCTTGCTCCTCTCCAATCGGTACTTAATGCATCTGCTCGCTTGATTGCTCGCCTCCCTCGTTTCTCTCACATTTCGGCTTTCATGACTGAACACCTTCACTGGCTTCCTCTGACTGCCCGGATTCAATATAAAATTCTTTTTCTCACCTATAAGATGTTTTTGGGCCTAGCGCCTCGCTACCTTTGTGATCTCATTAGGAAGCCTTTCTCAGCTACCGTTGGTCGTCCTCTCCGCTCTTTAGATCGTCATGATCTTCTTGTTCCACGATCTCGGACTGCCACAGCCCAACACCGCGCCTTTGCCTCTGTCTGCCCTTTACTGTGGAATGGCCTTCCTACTATTATTCGTGCTCAAATTTTATCTGGAGGCTTTACTTTTTCTGCCAGATGTCTCAAGACTTTTCTTTTTCCAGGAGTTCTTCGCACTGGGAGCGCCTCTGATTAGTTTGTGCTGTGAGAGGCGCTTTATAAATCCAAAAATAGAATAGAATAGAATAGAATAGAAGTGCCATTATATTTTGAGACCGTGGAGAATGCATTCAATAGCTTCGCTGTGGAAAAGCAGTACTGGGTGAAATTGTTGTTGCCATTGATGACCCCGAGAGCACGAACGGTATTGAATCGATTATCATTTGAGAATTTAGATAAATACGATGCAGTGAAAGAGCACTTGTTGAAGGAATTCAAGTTAACAGCTCGTGAGTACAGGTCAAGGTTTGCAGATGCCAAGAAGACAGCCGAAGAAACGTATACGATGTTCACGGCTAGGCTGAAGAACCTGTTGAATTATTATGTCCGAAGTAGACGAGTGGACAAAGACTACGAGAAGCTGTTTGATTTGTTAGTGGCGGATAAGCTGAAAGAATGTTTACCACCAGGTCCACTGCAGTTTGTCTTAGCAAAAGAGGGCACAGAATGCTTGGAAGCTAGTAATGTTGCAGATCTCGCAGATATACATGTAAACAATCGGATTGGTGTGATGTTCCAAGACAAACCGAAATTTGAAGCATGGGACATTAGTCCAAAGCAACCCAAGTGGAACAAGGATAGCAAAGACACCGGAAGCCAAGCCAAGAGTAATGATGCAAAGAAAGATGATTATTCTGGAAAGCAGTGGTCGCAAGATAAACAACAGTCAACGTGGGACAGACAAGCCTACAATCGAATTCCGCCGCTGGGACGCCCAACAGAAAGTAATGCATCTTACACGCCGTACAACAAGTGGGAGAACAAGGAGCAAAGAAGTTTTATCAAGAAGCGTTGCCACAATTGCAATTCTGATAAACACCTAATAAAACATTGCCAAGCACCAGGAGCGGCAAATCTGAGGAAGAACTTTAGCAGAAGTGCAGAAAATCTTCGAGTAAACCAGATACAAGTGATAAATGCACCTCCTGGTTGGGAAGAACAATGCAACCAAGAAACAGAAGTAAAGTCAGTGATGAAGTGTACGCCGCAGTTCACCATACTGAAAGAAGCGATAAAGACTACTTCCATTGCAGAAAATTGTCGAGAAACAAAAAGTAAAGAGGAGTGTCAACGCATAAAGAAAATATCGTTGCAGCATGTAAATGTGGAGATACGTGGGACTGATGGGCAGCCTGTGCAAGTCGAGGCGTTGATTGACTCGGGGACCGAGATACCAGTAATCAACGAGGAACTACTGAAAGGAACGACAGTAGAAGAAATCGGCAGAGTTCATTTGCAATGTGTAGCTGGAGAGCCGATTCCAGCTAAGTTGGTGAAAATCGAAGTGCGGATGAGCGGTCGTAACGAAGGAGCAGTTACAGAGGACAGGACAATAAATATCGCGCCATATTTAACTTTAGTGTGTGCCAGCATTTCAGCAGAACTGTGTAAAGAAAATCCAGAAAAGTTCCTGCTACATCCAGAGATAATTGCAGAACTGAAAGAGGTTCCACCAATCAGTATATTGCAAGGAGAGCTACAAGCGAATGTGACTACAAGAGCACAAAGTCGGAGAGCAGAAGTCGAAGACGGAGAAGATGAAACGATAAACGAAAGTTCGCAAGAAGATGACACGGAAAGCGAAGATGAACTCAGCATCCAAGATGACGAAAGAACAACATCTGAGAACAATGAAACTGAAGAAGAGATGGCTGCATGTGAACGAAATGATAGTGAAGATTCCGGAAGCGACGCTGAACTGGAGACAAGTATGAGGGACTTGTTCACAGAGAATTCGAACGATGAAAGACAGCTGGAAGATGCGAAGAAATTCGAGGAGCAGCAGAGAAATGACGAGTCACTGAAATCGTGGTGGAGGATCGCTGAAGACAAAGGATCAGAGTTTAGCGTGGTGTATGGAAAAATGCCAAGAGGACCATTAACTATCTTAAAGGAAAGCTGGACCAAAGAAATAAATCTACCGCCAAACATTGGAGTACAACCAGCAAAGTACCTGAAGAACTTAAGAGCAGACATGGAGAAAGCTTTGATATTTGCTGAGAATTGTGCAGAGGAAAAGCAAAAACAATACGCCAGTCAATACAACAAGAGGGCCAAGGATAAAGAATTCGAACCAGGAGAAAACGTCATCGTCCTGTATCCAACGTCAACCAATAAATTGATCTCACGATGGCATGGTCCATGTACAGTGCTACAAAGAAGATCCAAGTATTCGTATCTGGTGGACATGAATGAAAACGGCCGACGAATCGTCCATGCCAACAAAATGAGGAAGTTCATCGCAAGAACATTATCGTGTGGTCTCATCGTGGAAGAGGACGACGAATTCGGATCAGTGGTAGAGCTACCATTGAAAGAAGACCATGCAGAGACGACACAGAAATCGCTGCAATTGGACTATGAACAGATCGGACATCTTACGAGCGAGCAACAGAAACAGCTACTGGATGTACTGAACCGATATGCAGACAGATTTTCGGACAAACCTGGATTATGTACATTGGTAGAACACGAAGTGGTGCTGAGACCAGACTTTCGAGAGAAGGAGTTCACGGCTTATCGAATACCGTTGATATACCGCGCAGAAGTGGACAAACAAATACAAGAGATGCTGAAAGCAAACATCATTCAGCCGTCGTCGAGCAGAATGGCAAGTCCGCTGGTCATCGTCAAGAAGAAGGACGGATCCTTGAGACTCGCGTGCGACTACAGGTACGTGAATTCATATACTGAAAATTGTCGATACCCCATGCCGATCGTCAACGATGTGCTGAGCAAAGTCGGGAAATCCAAGTTTATTTCCGTCTTGGACTGTCGCAGTGCTTACTGGACTTGTCCGGTGAAGAAATCCGACCAATGGAAAACCGCATTCGTTACCCATAGTGGACTGTACGAATTTACACGTGTCCCTTTTGGAATGATTAACTCTAGACGGACTTTTGTAAAAGCTATAAACATGATTTTGCAACCGATTAATGCATTTACTGAACCCTATGTTGATGACATTGCAGTCCATTCTGATGATTGGAACATTTATTTGAAACATTTAGAATTGTTTTTGAAACAAATAAGACTGCATAATGTAACTTTGAACTTGAAGAAATGTGTGTTTGGTAAGAGTGAGGTGAAATTCATCGGTCACCTCATTGGTTCAGGGAAGAAGATGATGAATCCAGATAGGATTGACAGTTTGATTAATTTAAAAAACCCTGAAACGAAGAAGCAAGTGAAGCAAATGTTAGGATTCTTTGGTTTCTACAGACAATTTATTTGTAATTTTGCTGAGATTGCTAAACCATTGACAGATTTAACTAGCAAGCAGACACCTGAGAACATTATTTGGACTGAGGACCACCAGAAATCTTTTGATTCTCTTAAAGAAATTGTTTTATCGAATGTTATTCTGTACATGTTCGAGGTTGGCAAACCATTTAATTTGTACTGTGATAGCAGTGATTTTGCTGTGGGGGCTGTGCTGTCACAAGTGGACGATGAGGGGATAGAACGTCCCGTTTCATTTATCAGCCAGAAGCTGACAGATACCCAGAGGAGATGGGCGACGATTGAGAAGGAAGCCTATGCAATCATATGGGCTTTAAACAAATTGAAAGAAATCATTATTGGTTCCAAGATTAATGTGTTCACTGATCATAATCCTTTAGTTTATTTGACTGAGTCAATGTCGAAGTCTGCTAAGTTAGTCAGATGGTCTTTATCATTGCAAAATTTTGACATTCTGTTGAACTATAAGAAAGGAAAGTTGAATGTAGTAGCAGACTGCTTATCGAGATTGTAGTATAAGGTATTTTGTGATTGCATTTAGTATAAGAATTGTTTGTATTTAGTTTAAGCATTATACGTTCGCTAATTTTTAAGATTAATTAGCTCTCTTCAAAAGAAAGGAAGGAGGTAATGTCAGCTAATTTAATCAGTGCACGCCGATTGTCGTACAGCGACGTAAGTAGGCCAGGTGCAAATTGCCGCGCGGCGTCTGCACAGGTGATTGTCTGGACAGCACGTGACGTCTAGACGAGCGTACGTTAATTGTACAAGAAGGGAGTGGAAGTGAAGAAGGAGAGTTGCGTGTTGAGAGCCGTTGAGATAGGCTGTAAGAGTTGTTGTTGAGTTGCGATAGAGTAGACTGATGAAGATAGTAGTCGTGTAGTTGTTATGATAACGCAAGTGTAGTCATTGTTGTGTTGTTGCTGATCGTTTTACTTTATATCGGATTTTGGAGTATAATAAGAAGAGTTAAACACGTCGTCGTTGTTGGTTAACAAAACAGTGAAAGATTGTAGATTCTTTAACCTAGCCATTTAGCTAATGAAACAGTTATCTAGGGATAGGCCTACGCTACCACGAACTTATACGAAGAAGCTTCCGAAGAGACTGAAGGTCACACGTAGAGAAGAAGAGGGAAAAGACTTGTGACAGTATGTATGTACGTACGTACGTATGTATGTATGTATGTTTGTATGTGTGCATGCATGTATGTATGTATACAATATGCATGCACATATCTGACTATGTAATATTTCATGCATGTATGCATTTATGTATGTAGCTATATTATGCATGCATATAATGTATAAATTTGTATGTACATGTACCTAACTACCTATGCGTGTAAATATACATTCGTTTCTGTATCCATGTACGCATGGATGTGTACACAGTACACACAAAGTATGCACTAATCACACACACTGCGCAATTTTGCCAGCATCGTAAATCTGTCGTCTGCTTCAACGTTGCGTGCTGTTTGTCGCATTTCACGCCATCTATCAACGAAATTATTGTAGGAGGAGCGACGACAGATATTGCGTTTTTCGAAAAACCTGGAGCAGAATTCACATGGCGCCATAGTAGTTGCTTGTCTGTTATTTTTTTCTGTGCGCTTAATGAAGCGAAATATACCCGTCTGTGCAATTATTTGTGTTCGTGCTACGAAGCGCACAAAATTTGTTGCGCATATGCTTTGACACATGCGTTGGAAGATAGAAGATAGCACGTGCACTGTGCGTGTTTATGGGAGGAAATGTAGGACATGGCAACTTGGCAAGGCACTGAAAGGCTTGGTAAGATAGAGGGTACGGTAAGGTATGTTAGGCAAGACAAGGGGTTGCTGGTATGTAGCAGGGTAAAGGTGATGCGTGGCACGCATAAGTTAGTGAGTATTATGGTGCCTTTTTTCTCAGGGTTGAACGCACTGGGAGCGCTTCTGAAAGGCTCTTGCTGCAAGAAGCGCTTTATAAATGGACAGATAAGATAAGATAGTCGAGATTAAGTGTTGTAAGACACATTAGAAAGGGAAAAGTACACAAATGGATAGGCTACAACAATTGCACTGTAGAAGAAGAAAGCTTGTGAGTAGAAAACTTGAAGTGCATGTGCACATAGCCTACAAACGTAATACGAGTGAATTGCAATATGGAGTTTGAGAGGCGCTATATAATTCCTAGCCACTATATGACTGTCATCGATACCGTGTCTAACTGTCTGCATACATGTTTGTTTGTTTGTTTGTATGCGTACTTGTTATAGCGCCCCTTTAAGCTCTCTACTCAGAGGCGCTCCCGATGCAGAGCGGACACTGCATCGGAGTTTCACGCCGAAGCGCTGAGCAATTGTGAGTGAAGGACTTGTCCAAGGTCCTTACGCGGGGAGGTGGATTCGAACCTCGGACCTTCCGGCTCCAAGGCAACGACGCCACCCCTAGACCACCGCGCCCCATGTATACAATACATGCGTGGATGCATAGGACACTTGGAATGATCTGGATTAGGCACTTAGGGTTTGACAGGTGCACTGTAGGCATCGCATGTAAGCTTATTGATAAATGTATGAAATACTCTGGTGTATAGGCATATACACTAATACATATCTATCCGTCTTGCAACTTGCAAGATCTTTTGTTTGGAACCAGCGAAATACATGACGATAAAATTATTCATTTTATTGATCTGTTGCTGATATACCGCTTACTATTTATATATATTAAGTGTATAATGTATATACATAGGAGACCTTACTATATATATGCTATATATAGTAAGATGGGACATCGGTCAAATACAGATGCTGTTCCGCTTTGTCCCTGTGGCGGCCAAGCAGACGTCAAAAGCTCTGGCCACTTCCTGGATTATATCTGATTATGCCTCTTCCAAGAAAACGTTTAAAAAGGAACCCCCGGTGGTATATGGGCAGCTGTTTGTACTTTGCACGATGACATTACTGGAGCTCTGCAGCTTCTGCTGATCTTGCCAGAGGTATCTCCTCTCATTTCGGCCACCTTGCAATGACCAAGGCATGAGTGCTTGGCTGTATCAAGACACAATTTATGATGTAGAGCTTATAGATAAATTGGCACGATGTTTCGAAAAGGAAACCGATGAAAAAAGCCTTACAGTTAAAAATATGATACACACACGCACACACATACACACACACACACACACACACACACACACACACACACACACACACACAAACACTATACCACACCACATAGACGCGCACAAACACACACACACACGCAAACACAAACACACACACGCAAACACACACCACACCACACTACATACACTCACACACATGCACGCAGACACACACACGCCCCTCATACACTCACCCACCCACACACACCCACACACACACACACACACACACACACACGAACACACGCACACACATTCGCTTGGGTAGATGTTAGATTTCGGTCGTGGAAAGCAATGCAGGTGTTGCCATACTTGTCTCGCTCCCTGTGAACAGCAGCAGCCTCCTTAGCGGCTGAGACTGAGTTGCTTTATATAGCGCTACATGTGAACGAAGAAGCACTTAACCGATGTCCTGTTAATCTGGCCAAGACGCTTATCCTGAAGCAGAGCAGGGTGCGGTAGATTAGGGCTCTGGCGGTGGTAGAGGTGTCCACGGCATATACCGTGAGGTCATGCAAACGGATTAGATATACCGTATAGTGAGGTGTGGTTGTGCATGATATAAGGGATAGGGTAGGGTGATGAAAGACGTGGCAAGGTATAAGGTATAAGGCACGTTAAGGGATGTTGTAAGGTGTAGTAAGATATTATGACATGACGAAGCGTGGATGACATTACTGGCGCCCTCTACCCTCTACCGTCTAAGGGTTTGGTTGATTACGTATTTGAATGGCATTTCGTGGTGTGGTTTCTTTGGTATGGGGTAGGGTGGCCCTGTGTGAGGTTTTAAGTGTGGTGACGTAAGGTATGATTGTAGGACATTGTAAGGGTGTTGTAACGTAATGCTATATAGAAGGGCATGGTAAGAAAGTGCGAAATATAGGTCAGGATACTATGGCATAGTAAAGCACGTCTATGTGTACCATGCAAGGTCAACTATGGCACGGCATTGGCACGCGGTATGTCGTGCACGGCGATGTATTATAAGGTATGATGAAGCAGGTTTTGGTAAGCTAAAGGAAGAATAATTATCATCATAGATAATGGTAAAGTATTGAGGGGTTGTTGGAAGGGTTTGGTTCTGGTCTTGTATACGTAAAGTAGAACATTGGAGGGGGCGCTAGGCTGCATGGGTAATCTGCTATAAGTGCACGAAAGTCTCTCTCCTAAGCTTGCTTCTACTGTGTACGTCTTGCGTATGTGTGTAAGCTCATGAATTGAATAATTATACTTGTACATGATCTTGACTATGATGAATATGATGCTTGTATAGTTTGTATTGCATCGTTAGTCTGAGAAATTATTTACGGCTGTTCAAGGATCTTTCGAGAGCCCCTCCCAACAAAACTCGCTCGGGCCTGGCAACACGTCGCGCGGCTGTCACAATGGGTGTGTATTAATCGCTTGAGCGCGGCGCTCAGTTCTGACTATACAGCCTGGAATTATCAGTGAACATGTATTTCTGCCAGTTGTTGAGAGAGGCGCACATCCATTTCCCGCCGCATGCATCGCCAGGCGGCGCTGCACGGAGGCGCACAGTTCTACGATGATGGAAATCGACCGGTGCCTGGCGCACAGTTCTGTCCGCTCAATAGACGGTCGGCGTTGGAGCTTGGCGCACAGTGCTGCCCGTCGCCATTTTGATCTGCGTGCTGCCATCTGGAATGTAGTCGAGAGAGAGATGGCAGCCACAACAATCGTGCTGTGAATGCTGTGACTCTTGGATTAGATGTATGCTCCTTGATACAGCAGCGTCTCCTAGCGGCCGGAAAGTAGTTACAGGTGCGTCTATGTATATAAATATAATCGATGTTGAGGCAATCGACTGTTAGATAGGCTGAACGAGGTCAAAAAATATACAACTACACAATATACATTGCACAATGCACATGGTGTTATATGGGGTAGGTACATGTAAGGTAAGGTAAGAGATGGGATAAAACCGATAACTGGACGCCTTGATCGAGTTATTCGTTTATCTGCTTGCCTCAGGGCTTTTTTAGTGTGCAGTTGTGCACAAAATGTGCAGTTCTGAATGGATATGTGCAATTGTAGAAGCACCTCCGTGCAGTTGAAATGAGTAAAAATAGGTCATTGCCCTCCGATTGGAAGAAATTTTCCTTGGAGGATGAAAAAGAAAAGAAGGTGTCGTGCAGTTCTAAAATTTCCTTTAAAAAACAGCATTGATTGGCCGCCTTCCTAAATATGCCTCTCTGTCTCTGCATATTTGCGTGACGCTCTTCGCTGACTCTCTATCTCAGCGCATCTCCTACCGAGTTGCTGCGCTTGTTTGGCAATGCCTTCCTGGCTGCATGCGCTCCATCATAATTGTCTGATCTTTGTCGACCTGTCTCTGATCTCGCATCTCGTCGAACTCTTCTCTCTTTGGCATTGCAAATGGGTTGGGAGCTTTTGGTTAACGAGAGTCCGCACTTCTATCAGACAGCGCCGATCCGCTTTTATTGCGGACCCCGCCATCTGCATGGAGTGACCTTCCATTATTGTATTGTTTTGCATTGCATTGCATTGTATTGTATTGCATTGCATTGTATTGTATTGTATTGTATCTGACCATTAACCGATAGATGCCTTGGCAAGGTACGCCTGCTATTTATGAGTTGCTCAAAATGTGGCTGGGCTGGGGGTCTCTGAGTATGTCTCTTAAAGAGGCGCCATATACATGTAAATTCTCCGAATGAATGAATGAATGAATGAATGAATGAATGAATGAATGAATGAATGAATGAATGAATGAATGAATGACACCGTTAGAGTACATGACCATAAAAATTCAGTGAAACGTAATACAGACAGACTTCCATAATATGCCTCACGTCTATATTTTTTCTTATCTCACAGTGCAGTATATATATTCAATATCTTTCCTTATAATTACTTTACACTTACCATATTATGTAGGCTATTCATGACATAATTGTAATTATTCACGCTATCCTTGTCTTTCCTTATCCCTGTCGTGTCTGACATTAGTCTCTGTCTGTCTGTCTGTCTGTCTGTCTGTCTGTCTGTATGTCTGTATGTCTGTATGTCTGTCTGTCTGTCTGTCTGTATGTCTGTATGTCTGTATGTCTGTCTGTCTGTCTGTCTGTCTGTCTGTCTCTCCTTTCCATACGTTCCCTTTCACTTAAATGTAACATGGGTCACCTGGACCAGAATCGCCTCTGAGTATGGATCTTGAAAGAGCGCTAAATAAATTTTGATCAATTGGTTGATAATTATCTTTTTCGTTCTTTTCAGCCTCTTTCCATGTACACTTTACCCTTACCCTGCCTGGCCTGTCTTAACATTTTCTTTCCTTATCTTACTTTACATTTCCTTACAAAAGAATACGATTCCTAACCCTGCAGTCACAACAGACTTATACACGTTGCACGTCCTTCTGTTTTCAGTGACGAAATAATGTCAATGAATTCATCGAAGGAAGTGGAACTGTGGTTGGATTCGAACCCCGAGTGGTTCCAGAGCTACGTTCTTCGTCGTCTGGACCTCACCCTTGTCACACGATGGCTCGAGGACCACGGACATCGCGGTCTCGTTCCTCCTTCGCCGCCCTGTCTTGAGGCGGTCAGTGGGAGGGAGCGTGGAGCAGGGAGGGACTCTGCAGAGGGCAGTCCGCTGGGGTCGGCTCGGTTCCGCCTAGACTCCGGAGTGTTCTTCGATGGATGTAGTAGGGAGGAGAAGGTCGGGGAGAAGGACAAGCAGGAGAGGGACAAGGACAATGGGAGGGACAGGTATAGGGAAAAGGAACTTGGAGTGGACTGGGTGTTGGAGAGAGACAGGGTCATGGAGAGGGACAGGAGAAGAAACAGTGAGACAAGAAGGGACGATGATAAACACAAAGAAGCATCCGGACATCAACAGCACAGAGACTCAGAGAGAGACAAAGCAGACCAACAACAGAGAGACGCAGAACGAGTCAAGGACAGCGACAGCGTGTACAAACGTCGCTGCGGTTCCTTCTCCCTCAAAGCGATCTGCCTCGACAACACCAGTCCAGGCGGTCGGCGCGACTCAACCAGCGCCAGCACCTCTCCCAACCCCTTCCAGACGGGCGACTTCGGAATCTTCGACGTCCCGGGTCGGACCGGATCGCTGCACAATCGCTCCAACTCCAGGAAGCATCTCCGCCACGACTTCGCTCGATCCCGCATCCGAAGCCTCGTCCGTGGAACCCGCGAACCATCGATCAGCTTCGAGCAGGACGCGGCATCGACTCTAGCCGAGCGACGGAGCAGTCTGAAGGGGATGCGGCAGTTCCTGTCCCTCCCTTCAGCGACCGCGAGCTCGACGCTGAGTCTCCTCATCCAATCGAAGGTTCGTCTGCCGCGCTACGCCACGAAGAACGACGACTTCAAACGAGAGTTGCGACGAGAGAATGCGCGAGATTTCTTCCTCGAGATCGTACGTGACGTCTCCATCGACCTTGACCTAGATAGCCTGACCAATCGTGTGCTCGTCAACATCGCTATACTGGTTCGCGCCGAATGCAGCGCCGTCTGCTTCGTCGAAGGACCGAAGGGGAACCAGTGTCTCGTCGCGAGGTTCTTCACCGGAAGTGCCGATGATAGATTCACGACCGTCAGGGCGGAAGTGACGAACGCCGCCGGTGGCGACACCTGGGGCTCGGGAATCATCGGTCACGTGGCTGAGACCGGAAGTAGCGTCAATCTCAGAGACGCCATTCAGGTAGGCGGCGATTACTACATGTTTAAAGCGTAGATTAGTTTATCTTAGAAACTATTATAATGTGTAGTAGGCTAAAGTCTGAAGAAATGTCCTATTGTCATTGCCCATATCGACTTGCCGTGTTTTATTTATTCGCTAAGCCATGCATGGACTTGGTTACTAAAAGCAGTGCCGCCTTAATTGCATCTGATTCGAGCCGAGATCGGGAGCCAGTGTAGGCCACGAGTCATTGTAGAGTGCTACAGTAGACCTATGCGGAGATAATCATGTGAGTGTCTATTATTATTGTCGTTCTTATTGTTTATTATTATTCTTTTCAAACGAGGTAAGTGTATCAATGAAAAATTGTCCGGAGACGACATCCGGAGAGGCTATTTCTCATTCGGCTCCGGCAAAGACAGAGACAGAGAGAGGGAGAGGGAGAGGGAGAGGGAGAGGGAGAGGGAGAGGGAGAGGGAGAGGGAGAGGGAGAGGGAGAGGGAGAGGGAGAGGGAGAGGGAGAGGGAGAGGGAGAGGGAGAGGGAGAGGGAGAGGGAGAGGGAGAGGGAGAGGGAGAGGGAGAGGGAGAGGGAGAGGGAGAGGGAGAGGGAGAGCGAGAGGGAGAGCGAGAGGGAGAGCGAGAGCGAGAGCGAGAGCGAGAGCGAGAGCGAGAGCGAGAGCGAGAGCGAGAGCGAGAGGGACAGGGACATTGACATTGACAGGGACAGGGACAGGGACAAGGAAAGCGAGAAACAACGGCGTTAAAACGCTGAATTATTAGTGCGAGGCGATGAAGAATAAATGGATGCTTTCACTCGCCGCCTCTTGCTGACGCGGGAAATACGTGACTTAGTTATGAACGCTGGACCCCTGCAGTCGTCGTCGTTGTTGTCGTCATCATCATCATCATCATCATATCGTCATAATCATCAGCAGCAGCCGCAGCAGCAGAACCACCGCCACTATCATAGTCATCATCATCATCATCATCATCATCATCTTCATAATCGTCATCATCGTCGTCGTCATCACCATCGCCATCATCATTTTCATCATCGCCGTCGTCATCACCGTCGCCATCATCATTTTCATCATCGTAGTCGTCGTCGTCATCATCATCATCAACAACATTATTATCATCATCATCATCATCATCATCATCATCATCATCATCATCATCATGAATAACAACAACAATAAGAATAACAGCAGCAACAGCAGCAGCAACATGCCTATTAAAATTGAATGTGCTATCATGTGATTTTAACAAAAATATTTTTACACGAATAATGGGTGGCCTTATTAGCGGGATTGTCCATCCCTTCTGGGTCTCCCCTTCTTAACCAAATTATGTTAAAGTATAATTGTTCACTGCCATATTATTGTATCATGTTTGTTTGTTGTTTTGGTTCAGGAAAAAAGTTTAGCATGCATGTCACTTATTACAGTCAATTTTAATATAACCGGTTACCTGTGCAGTGTGCACGTGTCTGCAAGTGCCATTTCGGAAAATAACTACTCACACAAGTCTTGCAGTGATGACTCGCATTGTCCCTGCTCAATAAAAAATCACCATAATAAGTAATCTCTTTAAGTACTTATCTCACCGTACTTACATTACCATGCACAGAGTCATGTTACCTAGACATACCATTTCTCACACACTTAACCATGGCACCGGGTGAAAATTGCCTGGTGGGTTGTGGGTTCTAGCCCCAGACTTTCTTAGGACGTCATAGTAAAACCCTTATTGCACATCCCAAGTCCACATAAATCAAAGTTTGACCCCTCCCCCCAGTTATTTTTCTACAATTCTCATACTATAGTCTTAACCATGCTTAGACTTGTCGTATACCTTCTGTAAGCTATAGGCTTTACCTTCGTATTAATACATATATACACACATATATATACAAATTCATTCGGACATTTATATAGCGCTCCTACAAGTAAAAAAAACTACTCAGAGGCGCTCCAAATATATATGCACATGTATGTATATATGTAATATATATATTCAACGCAACTAACGTAACGGACGTCACGCAATGTCCATAGGTCATCGGTTGATCGTGGGGGATTACCCTGGGCGATATTAGAGGAAATTGGAATCGTCCAGCGGCCATCTAGTGAACACCGTCGGAACGACTCGGTGGGATTAGTTGAAATTGAGAAAAGACTGGAGAGGAGGTAGAAGACCCGACTGAAATATCTGATGACCCTCATAATAGCCTGCACGCAAATATATATAAATATATAAACATAGCCTATATTCTATATTCGTTTAATTATATATATCAAAGCGTGATGCTATTCCAATGGCAAACACGCATACACGAATAAATATTATATATAGTATATATAATATATTATATTTATATATATATATTATACTTATGTCAATGTTGATGCACATACTAATCTGTAATGCATCTTTTATTGCCTTGATGTTTCAAATTCATATATATATATATATATATATAATATACACCGTGAGGCATAAAAAACAAAGCCCCTAGAAAAATTGTTGTCATTTTAACAATATTCAAACAATGTCAATGAAATTCAGGAAATTTATAGCCAAATAGCAGGCAATGTAAACAGATTTTCAGTTTGTACTCAAACTGTCCGCCTTTAGCTTCTACGCATGCGCGAAGTCGTTTGCGCCATTCACGCACCGCCGAGTCAATAATTCGCTGGTCAAGATCGTTCCAAGCTCGCATGATTCGCTTCCGAAGATCTTCAACATCATGGACTGTCGTTTTGTACACCATTTCTTGCTTCTCGTAGCAATACTCAAAATGATCGTCTGTATGTAGCAGTTGGAACTTGGAACTCGAAAGAGAGATACTGCAGCCGACCGCCTTTTACGCACGCGTCCGACGTTTAGGAAGTCCCTAATGGTGTCAGTCGGTGTTTCTTCTCTGGTGCGCACGTCAATTCACTTTGTTGAATCAGGAGTAAAATCAACGGCCAACACTACAGAGATGTTTTACTCACGGAAGACCTTCTACCTGAAATTCGAGAACTCTGAATTTTACATTTTCCAGCATGCAAGGTGGTATACTCTAGCACACAGAGCACGAGAAACGGTTTCACTTCTGACGAATGAAGCTCCTGACTTCATAATTCCTACTGCCACTATGGCCCCTGACAGCCCAGATCTGAATCCCGTCGATTAATTATTAAATATGAGGATGCATGCAGGAAATGCTGTACAAAGAAAGGTCCGTGACGTTGAAGATCTTTGTAAGCGAATCGTGCAAGCTTGGAACGATCTTGACCAGCGAATTATTGACTCGGCGGTGCGTGAATGGCGCAAGCGACTTCGCGCATGCGTAGAAGCTAAAGGCCGACAGTTTGAGTACAAACTGATAATCTGTTTACATTGCCTGCTATTTAGCTATAATTTTCCAGAATTTCATTGACATTGCTCGAACATTGTTAAAATTATAACAATTTTTCTAGAGGCTTTGTTTTTTATGCCTCACGGTGTATATATATATATATATATATATATATATATACAATGACATATGAGTTCGTTGTATGAATTATGTAATGCATAGTGCATACATAAAAGCGGGCCTACAGATCGTGCGTGTAGAGTACTACAGCGCCTTACAAGGCTTACATGTTACTATGTTAGCAATGATGGATATATACTTCTGAGTTCTGACTACTGTTTACTCTACTTTACTGCAATGAAAATCAACCACTCTTTCGCCATCTTGAATATTTTTCACCAGCATTTACCTCAAATAAAGCATGATCGCTTAAATTTCCACTCAGAAGTTTCACATGTATTATCATTGTTAATCATGTGCCTATGTCTAGTCCGGAAATATCCTCTTAACATCTTGAAATAAGTTTTAAGAATATTACAAGAAAATTGATAGAACAGGCCAAAAAATTTGAGAGATTAAAATGTTCAGCCATCAGCCACAGAGGTCGTGTCAGCCTTTAATTCGCTTGGTGACGTTGGATGAATGAATAGTACAACGTGTGGGACGCCTTGCACGGCTGCCATAAAAGTCAGATTTGACTCGTGTAGTAACTGGTCCACACACTCATTCCATGACTTGCAGTCAGTTGAAGCGATGTGATGTACGCCTATAGCTGTTTCTGTCTATGTCTCTGTCTGTCTCTGTCTCTGTCTGTCTCTGTCTCTGTCTGTCTCTGTATGTATGTCTGTCTCTGTCTGTCTCTGTCTGTTTGCATGTCTATCTGTCTTTGTCTGTCTGTCTGTCTGTCTATCTGTCTATCTATCTTTGTCCGTCCGTTTGTCTGTCTGTCTGTCTTGTCTCTGTCTGCATGTCTATCTGTCTTTGTCTGTCTGTCTGTCTGTATGTCTATCTGTCTCTGTCCGTCCGTCTATCTGTCTGTCTGTCTGCCTGTATGACGTTTGTCTGTCACACCCTCATTGCTGTCGAACACATGCTTTGCTATCCTATCTCGCAACTCAAAAAAACAACAAAGACGAATGAATCTGCCTTACAAGACACTTCATCAACGACAAATATTGGTAAAGAAAGAGAAATTCTAGAAACTTTTTCGACTTTCGTTGCTGACTATTGCGACTTGGAGTAAGCTTATAAATTATGTCCACTCGGAGCTCCTATAACCAAGTGACTCTCGATGCAGAAGAACAATAGTGCACCTATAACTCTGCTTGTGACTTCCCCCCTTCTCCAAACAGCATGCTGGTGACACCTGCCGGTCAGTGGCGGAAGCTCGATAAACAACCCGGGTCACCCAGCCATTAACGCCTTCCTAAGACACCTGCTCTGTCTGACTGTTTCTGTTTTTTGTCTCTGGATCTTTATCTGTCTTTCTGTCTCTGTCTCTGTTTCTGTGTGTGTCTCTGTCTTTGTCTCTGTCACTGTCTCTGTCTCTGCCTCTGTCTGTTTCTGTTTCTGTGCCTATGTCTATGTCTATGTCTGTCTGTCTGTCTCTGTCTATGTCTATATGTATGCATGTCTGTTTGTCTGTTTGATCTATCTGTCTGTCTGTCTCTGTCTCAGTTTCTGTGTGTGTCTCTTTGTCTCTCTGTCTCTGTCTCTCTGTCTCTCTCTCTCTCTGTCTCTGTCTCTCTGCCTCTGTCTCTCTCTCTTTCTCTCTCTCTCTCCCTACCTCCCTCCGGGCCGGGCAGTCTCACCGACACGGACCCTGCAGACTACATTGTACAGCAGGTGGACTTAATTCTCCATCAGAATGATCAACCGATGGGACTTCTTCTGTGCATTGCTGCAGCAGCCGACTGTAAATGACTTTGCAGGCGCCCCGTTGAGGAGCGCAAGTTACGGGCTGACGCACATAATGCGTCCTGCAAGCACGCTCTCCGTCATAGTCCTACGCTGTACTTGCTGGGGGTTTTTAACGCTCGGTTGTGGGAAAGGACGACCCCCAGACAATTCTGAGCTGGACAATTCGGAGCTGGACGATTCGGGGCGGACAATTATTCGGAGTGGATAATGGATATTGTTGCTAAGATAGAAGTTGGCTTAATAGAAGCTGGATTGATGGAAGCAATTGTTGTTGCTCAAGTAGAAGTTGGATTGGTGAAACTGCAGATTCTTGCTTTAATATAGATCGATGAAAATAACTCGAATTATCCGCTGCGAACTGTTCTGCTCCGAATGTCCTCTCCAAATTATTGTCCGCTCCGAATTATTGGCCGACTCCGAATTGTTCCGAAACCGTCCTTACCCACAGCCGAAAGTAAAAAAGCCCTTCATCAATCAACCAAATTCTATCTACGACACAATTTCCGCTCCGAATTGTCCGCCTCAATTGTCCGGCTCCGAATTGTCCGGCTCCGAATTCATCTTGCTTGCTTCGTTACGACCGAGGTTGTCCTCAAACCCTCATCTGCGTTATTGACTGCATGCTTTGTCGTCGTAATTCCAAGTCGCATATTTTTTTATCTCCTCTTGTAATATTATTATTTCGCATTCATGCTTTGTCTAACTCCTTCCGTGAGTGGCAACGTCGTGTTTCGGTATGATAAAAAGATTTTTCAATTATCGAAAAAATTCATTGTTCGAATTAATAATAAACATATATAAACCGTGTCCCGATGAAATATATATAATTAGGCCTATATAGATATGCATGGATGGATGGTCATACAAAAGCTATTCGTTATATAGGCTATATATATATATATAATTATATATATATATATATATTCTCCTACAACTGTATGGCAAAAATACACAATGCGCATGGTCAATTAAAGGCAATTAGTGAATAACAGATCCACCCAGTGTGTCGTATGGATCCACAAACATGTGCACTTATACGTCCTCGCGCACATATGAAGCTACATGTATATAAACGCATACGCACACGCACACATTATGATATGTACATGTACGTGTGTGTATGTGTGTGTGGTGCCTTTGTGTGTGGGGTGCATGTGTATGTGTGTGTGTGTGTGTGTGTGTATGTGTGTGTGTGTGTGTGTGTGTGTGCGCGTAATGTATCTCTACATAGATGCGTAGGGTAAGATTATGTGCACATGCTAAGAGGCATATTGTCCATCCATAGGAGCATATATATATATATATATATATATATATATATATACGTAATTATGTTCGTGTAAACATGTTCCTACATTGAAAAAATGAACAGAATATATAAATAAATACGCAGAGGCGGATACAGAAATTTTCCAGAAGAGCCCCAAAAATTTACCTTGGGTCCGGAACATTTTTGCTGATCCTGGGCAGAAAAAATCTGACGGCCTATTTTTAGTCGTGCGGTCAAAAAGTGTGAAAAGCACACCCTAAAAAGCTGATGCCCTTTTTCAAACCGCATGGGGGTGGTCACGATACATGGGCATTTATAAATTGGGGCCATGACCAGATTGGCCTCCTGGTAAATACGTGGAAGTAAATATGATTATTTAATATTTAATGAACGCAAGATATTTTATTTGCAATGTACTGTACATGTAATGAATCTAACATAATTATGGATATAGTGTGCAAGGTGCGTATTATGAGAACTGTGTGCAATTCATCTTGCGTCAGAATTGGATGCGTGTTGCAATGCATCAGTGATGATTGGCATGCCTGCTTGGACGGATTAGGAGAACATTAATACAGGGCTTTTTTAACGTGCAGTTGTACACAAAATGTGCAGGATTTTTGTCCTGTTGCAGAAGCACTTCTGTACAGTTAGAACTAGCAAAAAAGGTTATTGTCCTCTGATTGGAAGTAATTTACCATGGAGGATGGCCCTGGATGGGAAAGGAGAGATGGAGCTGCGCAGTTCTAAAAATTTCTTTAAAACAGCGATGCACCAATATGTAGGAATACAAAGGAAGAGACATCTATACATACAGACAGTGGCAGAGAGAAAGGGAGAAGCACATACACATACATGTAGATAAACAATTAGTAAAACACACGGTTTCAGCAGCAGCGCACATTATTGTTTTTTGTTCATATAATAATAATATTACATGGCAATACACGAATCTCTCTTTCTCTTCCTCCCTCCCTCCCCTCTCTGTCTGTACCTCTCTCTCTATATTATATAATTATATATAATCTATAATATATATGTAAATCCTTCTGTGACATTACCTTCGCAAAAAGCGCCATTTCCGCTTCCGGGAATCGGGTGTCACTCACATGTGCTCCTATAATGGCCCAAAGCTGAAATGGTGAGAAATTCGCGGAGAGAGAGAGAGAGAGGGAGAGAAAGAAAGAGAGAGAAAAAATACAGGCATAGTAAGAGGTACAAATGCATGGAAAGTGGAGAGAGAGAGAGAGAGAGAGAGAGAGAGAGAGAGACAGAGACAGAGACAGAGAGAGAGAGACAGACAGAGAGAGAGAGAGAGAGAGAGAGAGAGAGAGAGAGAGAGAAAGAGAGAAAGAGAGAAAGAGAGAGAGAGAGTGGCAGGCAGAGTTAGAGACACAAATGCATGGATAGTGGGAAGAGAGATGAGGGAAGAGGGTATATAGAGGAATGTAGGGAAGTGGAAGTGGTAAAGGAGATGGAAGACTCTATACCTGACGACTAAGCATTTCATCGCGTGGAGCAACATGCAATTCACACCTCCACCTACTCTTCTTTCTCTCTCTTTCTCGCTCTCATCGTCCTTTACATGGTCCGTTTAAATACAAGTTCTTTCACTGACCGTAACAGCTCTCCTTCTCTTCTATACACAGGACCCTCGATACAAGGAGGACTTTTACCGGAAGTCGTGGCGCAGTCCCGACGGAAGTGAGGTTCAGATGGACAGCGTCTGGCGTCCGAGGTCCCTGCTCTGCATGCCGATCCACAATCCAGACGGAGACGTCATTGCCATCGCGCAGGTGGCCAACAAGGTCACCGATGGAGGAGGAGGAGGAGGGAGAACTGACCTGGAAGTGGCGAACGGAAAGGAAGAACTGGAAAATGGAGATGTCGATGAAGAAACACAGTTCACAGAGGATGACGAGAAGGTCAGATATGACATTAATTATTATATAGCGCCTTCAGTGGCTACTAAGCGTGGATTGTATGTCCAATATTATTATACTTAAGAAAAGACATGTTATGCATGACAAAATAGAATAAATCAGATTTGCATCTGTTCTGGCCTAAGTCAGCTACTCCCTTTTGGGATTATGAAACGTCCGGATATTAGACAGCTTCTTCGGGAAGAATTATTTAGATCAATGGTCTCCTAAACATCCGGAATGCATAGTAAAAGCGTCGAATGCAGAAGCACCAGCTGTAAAGTGTAAACCTCTGGTCTGAATTTGTGAGATGCTTGTCTTAGATACGGTAGAATGTTCTAGAAATTATGTAGACCTATTCACAGGAAATAATTATTATCGTGTAGGGCCTGTAGGCATTGACTACATGTATTTATACTGGTATGACGCGAACAATGTGGCGCGAAGTAGGGCATCGACGTAATGCAATTCAGTCATGATCAGCAGCCTAAATGTACCTCCGAGTAGTCGGGGAGCATCTCTGAGTAGTTCTCATAAAGAGGTTATAGAAAAGCATTTAAAAGAATGAATGAATGGTTTGACTTAACAAGGCACTACAATAATTATAATACAGGGTTTTTTAACGTGCAGTTGTACACAAAATGTGCAGTTCTACATGGATTTGTGCAGTTGTAGAAGCACTTTTGTACAGTTAAAAACTAGCAAAAAGGTCATTGTCATCTGATTGGAAGTAATTTACTGTGGGAAATGAGAAAGGAAACAAGGAGTTGTGCAGTTCTGAAAATTTCTTTAAAAAAGCCCTGTAATATTATAGTTCAAAGTAGTGATCCGTTTTGGCGTGGTGGTGTAGTGGTGTGTTCAGTGCCTTGGAGCCGGAAGGCTGCGGGTTCCAGGTTCTTATCTACCTCAAGCCGCCGCGTAGGGACCTTAACCAAGTCCTTCACCTGCAATTACCAGTGCGCTTCGGCGTTAAAATCCGATTCAGTGTCCGCGCTGTAGTCTGAGATCTGAGTACACATCTTGAGAGGGCGCTATAACAAGTGCTCATATTATATGCATCCATTGTAATGGTGTAAAGCATTTCAATTCATACACCTAATGACGCGATAATTTATAGGTTGACTTTATGCATGAATGTAAGCTTATATTTTATAGACCTTAAATGAAGTGCTTATTGTGAATAGGTAAGCATAACGCAGTCTAGGCTACTTCAATTTCTTTATTAAAATTTTTCCCTGAATGAAATTAAAAATTCGATTTTGCTGCATTTATGTACGAAATAAAAAATAAATCAAACTTCTGTTTATTTTTTTAGATCAAAGCGATATTATGCTGCCAGCAAATTTACTATACCTAGAAACCTGTGATCTGACATATTCACCAAAACCCCGGAACTAAATCCTTTCAAGTTTTTCTCATGTACTAGAAATGGATTGCTTTTGGCGCAACAGCTCTGAGAAAGGCACCAACTTTTTTCTGATAATTCTATTAGGCAAAATATGATCGCAATAATATTATGCCGGTGCTGTCATGTTTCAAATAAGCCTATATGATACGTAGAAGCCTGCAGACCAGCGCAAGGGAAACCTACACCGTGCCAGAGTGTCACACGGAAAACCCATCTAATTAAATATATTCGACATTATATAGAGACAGGAGTTTTCTGTCAAGCAAAAATCATACCGTATATAATCACGAACTTCGGCATTTCAAAGGAATATTAAGATTGAACTCAGGTGCACGGCTCGACCCTAGACACAGTAGACAGCCATGGACATGTCTATCATATAGATAAAGGCAGAGCGAGACTTTGAGTGCATGTTTTAGCTATTCATGTGGAGCAAGATCATCGTCATCAGTGGGGTCTATATACACACTGCGACTGTTTTTGAAGCCATAACTACTCGTAGCGGGACCGTATTATAGTCGACATAATAGTGTAGACCTAGTTTTCCCTGCGTCAACAAGACTACCTATAACCTCGAGCAGAATTCACTGAACAGTTATATATATATATATATATATATATATATATATATATATATATATCTGACGTCATCTGGTGTTTTTGTCTGCGAAGAACAGAAGGCAAATCTAATTTGAGTGATACGCACTGCCTGCATGGTCGGATTCAATTCTATCAGAAACGACAGCATTGAATCTGGTCTGTATAGGATATGGGTCGGCTTAAATCTCGGTTCACTTAATAAGATATCTACTGCTGCTCTAGTTTGGTCTGGTTTTGCATTGGCGTATGTATACTCCTCGTCTCTGGTACTGTTTCGTTTGGTATCCTCCTATTATAGACTGCCTCTGTTTCTTCGCGTCTTCGTATTCGTCGGTTTCTTTATACGCTCTGCTCTTCTGCGCTTCGTGTTTATCTTCTTTTCTCCGTTGTTTCTGTTGTGTATTATACCGCCATCTGTTTATCTCAACGTCTTATAGGCTACCACTACAACCACCACAACTGCCATCACCATCACCACCTTCTTCTTCTCTTCCTCCTCTTCTTCTTCTCCATTCATTCTTCCCTCGTCCTCTCATCCTCTCGTCCTCTTCTCCTCCTCTCCACCTAGATGGCCTCCTCTCTTCCGCTCCTCCTCAGTTTTCTCTTCGTGATCCTTCTCCTCCTCCTCCTCCTCCTCCTCCTCCTCCTCCTCCTCCTCCTCCTCCTCCTCCTCCTCCTCCAGATACTCGAATTTCTCGAATTTCTTTCTTTTATCCTCTTCCTCCTCTTTGTCATTTTCCTCCAGGTCAACTCCTCTAATAATTCTTACTCTCCGACTCTCATTGTCTCTCCTATCTTTTCCTCTCTCCCTTCTTCCATCCTTCTCTTCCTCGAGATCTCTTCTTCCTTCCACCAATCCTTTTCATCTTCTTCCTTCAGCTATCTCATTCTCATAAATTTTCTGTTTCACCCCCTCTTCTCACTCTCCTCTTCTTTCTCCTCTTGTTCCGTCTCATCCCGCTCCTCCCACTTCATCTTCCCTCTCGCCCGCTTTGCGCTTATTTTCTCCTTCCTCCTTTTCCCATCGTTCTCCGCCTCCACGTCTTCTCAGTCAGCTACTTCCATCTCTCCTCCCTTCTCTTCCTTCTTCTTCATCTATCCATCTAGTCATCCTACCGGCTTCCTCCTTTCATGCTTCTATAGATTTCAAAAGAGCATCGAGTTCCAATTTCAGGTCGTTTCCTCTTCCCTCTCCTCTCCTGCTCTTCCCTACCTGCATTCTTCCTTGTATACCCTTCTTCCTCTCCCCTGCTCTGCCTTCCCTTTCCCCCTCTTCCATCTCCAACTAACAGCGTTCCATTTCACGGCTTCTTCGGCTGCTATTCATTCGATTCTCTGCGTCCGTATCATCAGCAGCAGATGCTTCCTGCTTCCGCATCACATTGTTCATTCCACACATGTATGCAGCGTCCATGGATGGACCTGCATGGCTGCTGAAGAACGAGAAGATAATGTCGACGACAAACGTCAAAGTGAAGCCTCCGATGATGCTGTCTCCTTCACCGTCCTAATTCGTGTATCGCAATCTCATCTGTAGTCTATTATGGACGTGTGTGTGTTGTTTGTGTTTTTTTGTGTTTGTGTGTGTTGTGTTTGTGTGTGTGTGTGTGTGTGTGTGTGTGTGTGTGTGTGTGTGTGTGTGTGTGTGTGTCTGCCATTGTGTCTCATTGTGGTATGTTGATTCTTTGCTTGCCTTATGTCTGTCTTTCTGTTTGTCTGTCTCTCTCTGTCTGTCTGTCTTTCTGTTTGTCTGTCTCTCTCTGTCTGTCTGTCTTTCTGCTTGTCTGTCTCTCTCTGTGTTTTTCGATCTGACTCTTATTCATGTTTTATTTGTGCAATGTGTGTAGCTTTCGTGTTGTTGTTATTTCATCCCATCATGCCATCTGTCTGTCTGCATATGTCTCTCTGTCACACTCTCTGCCTGTCTGTGTGTCGCTAATCAAAATGACATCGCATGCTGTAGTTCGTCATGCGATCTTGTTGTGTCCCTACTTCTCTCTTTGTTTGTCACTCTCTGTCACTATCTGTCCGCCTATGGATCTCTGCTAAAGACATTCATTCAGACTGTGTTTAAGTAAGTGAGTAAGTAAGTAACTTAAAGAAAGTAAGTAGCATTTATTTGCATCCAACAAGCTGGCATACATTACATCGCATAAAAAACGGTTCTCTTTCTCTCTCTTTCTGTCTGTCTCTGTCTGTCTGTCTCACTGTCTGTCTGTCTGTCTGTCTGTCTGTCTGTCTGTCTGTCTGTCTCTCTCTCTCTCTCTCAGTTCCTTTCATTCCTTTCGGAACATCGGGCGACAAAAAGCAGCCTCTTGTCGTTTCTGTATCGGTAGTTAAACGATTGCATACATTAAAATGAAATAAAAACTATACGACAGTTAGCAGCAGGTCCTAAAGTCGCTCATGCATGTACATGTAGGTAGATATAACTTAAACGCATCTGTTGATGAAACTATTTAAAAGCAAATTTTATTTAACGCGAGGCGGCATGAAAAGATGTCGTCTCCTGCAGAGTAAATAGCCTATAGGCTAGTTGCATGGGCGTCCGCAGTGGGGCGCAAGGGGGCGCAAGTGCGCCCCCCTGGATTTTTGTTACAACTCGATTTTCAATGTGATTATCGATTCGTTCTACAAGTTGAACCTATAGGCCCTATATCTTTCTTTGGGCACATAACGTATAGGTAGGCTACTAGGATTCTCTCGTGGTAATATAGGAATCCAAACTGTCACCCATTAAATTTAGACCATGTGACATATTATTTAAAAGTTTGCGCCCCCCTAGAAAAATTCCTGTGGACGCCCATGGCTAGTTGTCCTCACGAAGAGGTGGCAAGAGATGATGGACCCAATGCATGGCCAAAGAATTAATTTTGTCTCCTCTGGGATCGTTCTGTCCATCACCGCATAGTCTACAATAGTCTACATACATTGTATCCTTAACACTATGGTCCGCTTTAATCCAATTCTTCCATGTCAATACCCACAGGATACATCGTGTTCGGAAGTAACTTGGATTATAATTCCATTATTATTTGATTATGTTGAACGATGACAGACTGCATGGATTTGATCACATTAGGTTGAACTCTGCGTTACATTTTGAACCACATGAACGAATGACTTATTAATGTGGGTGATTTTGCATTGGATATTTTCTGATTGTTTTGCAGCTGCTTGAGACTTACATGGCTTTCTGCGGAATGGCTATCAGCAACGCCCAGGCGATAGAAGCATATACCAAGGAGTACGACAGAAATAAGGTATGCACTTCTTGCGTGTTTTGCTCGATACGTATTTTCGTACTTAGGTTAGACACATTTCTTACTTGGTGTATATCGAAACGATTTTTAAAAAAACAGTAGGCTACGCAACTCATCGAAGTCATCTGCTCCGTCATAAAGCATACTGTTTTACTTATGAATATATAATTAATGCATGGGCAAGTTGTGAAATTTTGTCATATCGGTTTCACATTGGAGAGCAGTGCTTCTTGCGCTGCTATAGAATAATAGATAGACGAATAACCAGATTTTATTTCTGCTTTTGAAGCATTACTATTACATAGACAAAATAGATCAGGATAAATTATACTGCATGGAGTGCGACCTGGACCACTTGTCAACTTTAGAAACTGTGTAGCTATTGAATCAAGTAAGACTTGATGATACTGCAGGCTAAACTGGACCAACCAAGCCAGAACTATAGATTAGACAAAAATAAATCTTAGCAGAACCAGAAAGAACCAAGTCGGTCTATTGGCGGAACTACACATTTGACCAACTAAATCTAGACAGAACCATGATATCACGCCAGCTGAATAGAGCCAGAAATAGTTTCGGTCAACGTCAGAACTAGATTGGACCAGAACTTGGACCAACTTAGCCGGGCTGTTTTTAAGGAATTTTTAGACCCGCACAACTCATTCTTTCCTATCCAACCATCCTCCATGGTAAATTACTTCCAATCGGAGAAAAATGACCCTTTTTGCCAGTTTTAGCTGTACAAAAGTGCTTTCGCAACTGCACATTTTGTGTGCAACTGCACTTTAGAAAAGCCCTCCAACTTAGGCTAAATTGAAGGCCAGACGAGCAGGGGGTTTTTTTCAACGTGCAGTTGTACACAAAATGTGCAGTTCTATATGGATTTGTGCATTTGTAGAAGTCCTTCTTTACAGTTAAAACTAGCAGAAAATGGTCATTGTCCTCCGATTGGAAGTAATTTACCATGGAGGATGAGAAGGAAAATAAGGAGTTGTGCAGTTCTAAAAATTTCTTTAAACAGCCCTGCAGACGAGACTGAGCAGTGAGCATTGAGCAATGAGCATGCATGGTCGTGTGGTGGTTGTTTGCAGACGTTGCTCGAAGTGGTGCACGATCTGTTTGAGGAGCAGACGACGGTGGAGAAGGTCGTAACAAAGATGATGGAGCGAGCTCAGAGTCTGCTCAAATGCGAGCGATGCGTCGTCCTACTTGAAGAAAATCAAGACAACAATATCAGCGTCAGTAATAATTATTCACGACATGTTTGCAGCACACATGCAAACGCATGCAAACACAAACACATGCCTCTATACACAAACAGTGGGGCGCGGTGGTATCGTGGGTATGTTCGTTGCCTTGCAGCCGAAGGGTTGCATGTTCGAATCCACCTCAAGTCGCCGCGTAGGAACCTTGGGCAAGTCCTTCACTCGCAATTGCTCAGCGCTTCTGCGTGAAACTCCGATGCAGTGTCCGCGCTGTAGTCGGAAGCGCCTCTGAGTAGTGAGCTTGAAGGGGCGCTATAGCAAGTGCACTTACAAAAAGACAAGTACATTCACCTGCACATGCACACATACAAACACACGCAAACACAAAAAACCTACACAGACACAGAAACACACAAGCGGGAACTGCCTTGACCTGTACGATAATAATAGTCCTAAACGTCACACTAAGATGCAATGATATACACAGTTGAATGCGTTAAGCGTTTCAAGATTAGATTAACCCTTTAATGCCGAGATAGTAGTAAATTGTATGGGATATCCTATACCCTCCGGCATTAAAGGGTTAAGCAGTGCCATCTTATCTCACCGTTATAAGTTTATACCTTACTTATATTTACGTTGCATTTCATTGTGTATTATAATAGAAATCTAGCCACACTCACACGTTTTGTATGTCTACTGCTTTTTCTTGGATCATTTGATTAGCTTCGTACAGCGACTGACCCTTGCATTCAATGATTCAAAACATTTATATGGCGCCATTGTAAAATATGTATAATTATATAATATAGCCTATATATGCTAGTTCTTACCTGATAAACAATCAAACATGTCCAGAGTAGATATATATATATATATATACAGACACTCTTTTTTCTGTTGTCTATTATATGTTATAATATTATGAATAAAATGATACAAATATAATTATATATATATATATATATGCAATTATGCATGCGTGCGTGTGGATGGGTGTGTGTGTTTGCGCATCTTGCTTGTGTATGTTTATGTGCATGTGCACGTGTAGCGCCACTGTTCACAGTATACACATCTATATTACGATTTTATTACATCGGCTTCCTTTGACGGCGCAAATGCGATTAAGTCGTTTTATGGGACCTCTCTCATCTGCTTTCTTCTCAGCTCCCTTGCCTCCCCCTACCCCCCCCCCCAATGCTTTACTGTCATCGCTCAACATCGCTCCCTATCTCCCATCATCTATCCTTCCCCTGCTCTTCTTTCGCCGTGGATCGTTTTATTCCTGTCCCTTCGACCCCGATTTCCTGCTTACAATCCCTCGCGTGCTCCAGGCTTCCTATAATATGCATCAACGTTCCATGAACCATTATTCTGTAGAAGGGAAGATTATGGGACGGATGGACAGCGGACAGGGTAAATGGGAGAAAGGGTAAGAACCGCTTGGGAGGCAGCGAGAGGTAGGGACAGCGAGGTTATGGAGATGGACGGTCAATCATATGACGGAATGGGAAGGGAGACAGAGTGAGACACACGCAGAGATACAGAGACAAAGAGACACATATATAGAGACAGAGATAAAGAGAATGAGAGGCAGAGAAAATGAGAGGCAGAGAGAGACAAGGAGCTAGAGATTATCGATAGAGGCAGAGGAGTAGAAGATCGAGTCAAAGAAAGAAGAAGCATGAATATTTTTTTCCGATTCTATTCTATTCTATTTTGGGATTTATAAAGCGCCTCTCACAGTACAACCTAATCAGAGGATGGATGGATGAATGGATGGATGGTTGGGTAGATAGATGAATGGTTATGGATAGATGGATGAATGGATGGATGGATGGATGAATGGATGGATGGATGGGGTGGAGTGCACCTGAAAGATAAATGAATGGGGCGAGAGAAAAGATAAACAAAGCAGCTTGAAACAGATACCTTGGTAATAAATAAAGTCGGATACTGATTATGTATCATCCAAGTGAATAATTATACATGTAAAATGGATATATGGATATAAGTTCACAATAGGCTATATTAGGTTCATAAATAAGTATGTAAATAGAATAAATTATTATATGCCATGGACTTATTGGACCATCATGCTTGATGCTCTCTGATCTGAGCTGCAGCTGCTACGGAGATTTTTCGTTGAATAGGTCATAAGGTACATGTACAATGGTGGGTAATAAGATAAGGGAATGTGGAGTAAAACACGGTGGATATA
>OX243818.1:23981311-24033811 GCA_945859605.1 Lumbricus rubellus
TAAATCCAACTTCTATTAATTTTAAGCAGCAATGTTTGCAACAATCCAACTTACATGTAGGCCTACATGAAAACAAGAATCATTTCCATCAATCCAACTTCTATTTAGGCAAATGTTATTTAAATCAATCGAACTTCTATTTAAGCAGCAAATTTCGTCGATCCGCTCCGAATTGTCAGCTCCGAATTATTGCCAGCTCCGGATTTTTCAATATTGCCATGTATTGGTATATACTGCTTCTTGGATGCTCTGCCATAATAAGGCAGACGTCGCAAAGAAAGACGATGCCATTCTTCAATAGCTTGCGCTTTTTATCTGTCTACTATTCACTGGCCAACACATAATTTGTTGCCTCAAATGTTAGACCTGTTTCTGGGTATATTTGACCTGCTGATTCCAGAAAAGGCACCAGTTTTCTCCCATCAGGTCTAGTTTTCGAGATATTGAACATTATGCCATATACCAGTCCTTGTCTCTGCTCGCCCATAAAACATAAGGCTATAGCTATAACTATGTAGTGCTCAATTTATTATGTGATACACTAAATAAACATAATAATACAAATACTTAAAAGAAAATGGTAGTACCTGAAACTGTACTTATATGATACCAAACAGAACAAGTTTGCTATAAAAATTTCAAGTCATTCGACACCGAAGAAGCTCCTTTTGTACGATTTCCGAGTGTGGCATCTGCCGGAACAACTGCGCATAATATTCCAGCAATAGTCTGCCATCATTTGTGCATCCCATCTTCCTTGATATCGATTTTCCATTGTTTTGATGTCTTGGTGAAATCTTTCACCTCCTTGCTCTTCGCTGAAATCACCAAGATTCTCTGGAAAGCGATCTAAGTGACTGTGGAGATAATGGACTTTAATGCTCATGTTGCAGCCAAGCTTGTTGAAATGAAGAAGCATATCCTCTACTAGTTGTGCATAATTGTCTGCCTTCTTGTTGCCTAGAAAATTTTTAGTTACTAGAACAAAGGAAGACCAGGCACGAGATTCGATTTCATTCACTGATGGTATAAAAAGTGGGTCATTCATAAGTTGCCTGATCTGTGGGCCATCGAAGATTCCAGCCTTCAATTTTTTCATTGTAATTCCTGGTAACTTGTGTACTATGTATTCGAAGCATGAACCTTCTTTATCCAAAGCCTTGACAAATTTTTTCATCAGGCCTAGCTTTATATGTAGTGGTGGCAATATGATTCTATCTCGTGCCACCAAAGATTCCTTGATTACATTTTGAGCTCCAACCACCATGTCTTTCCTCGGAGGCCAATCTTTTCTTGTCCAATGTTCATGCTTGGCTCTACTGTCCCAAAGACACAAGAAGCAGGGATACTTTGTGTAGCCACTTTGTTGACCAAGAAGGAAATTTACCATCTTCAAGTCTACACAAATTACCCATTGGTGTTCTTTGTATTTTATCTTTTCCAGTGCTAAAGAGATGGCATTGTACTCTGCTTTCATCCTGGTGGAGTGACCGATTGGAATAGAACCAAATTTGTTGCCGTTATTCAAAAGCACACATTTCGGACTACGTTTAGAACGGTCGGTAAAAAAACGCCAATCGTCTGGGCTGTAATCCGACAGACCAATTTTCTTCAATAAGTTGCTGATGTCATTACAGAATACTAGGTTGTTGTATTCGGTGAAGAATGGCAGCAAATCCTTTTCTCTGCTCCTATAAATTGTAATTTTCATTCCAGGCTGAAGTGCATTATTTTCCTTTAGTCTGGACGCAAGCAATTCAGAGGACTCTTTGGAAAGATTTAAGTCCCTGATCAGATCACTCAACTCTTTTTGGTCAAAACGTTCACTGTGTGAAGTTGATTGGAAATCACTGTCACTGCCCCCACTTTCTTCACTTTCGTCACCTTGTCCGATATTGGACATGCAAGTCTCATCGTCTGAGAGCTGAGGTAGTTCGCGAAAAGGTGGAACTGGTACAATATCCGAATGCGGAAGAGGTCTCCTGGCTGAAGGTATATCAGGGTAAGACAACTTGTGACGATTATTTCGATTGATGCCTATGAAATTAACCATACAAAAGTAACAGTCGTCGAAGTGGTTTATCTGTTCCCTCCAAACCATCGGTACACCAAATTTCAGGCAGCTTCTCTTTCCAATTGTCCAGTGGCGCAATTGTTCAATACAAGTTTTGCATGCTGTAAGAGGAGCCCATTGCTTATCCTGATCTCCAAGTTTGACACCAAAATAAGATATGCTGATTTTAACTTATAAGGATGTAGGCATTATATGAATCAGCAAGAATTAGCCATAAATAAAGCTTATTATGACATTTTAGCTTTGCCAAAGACATCGTTTAAAGAGTGGACTGGGTTTTCTTTACAAAATCGGCGATATCTCAGAAACTAGACCTGATGCACTCAATCCAATGACATTTTCTGAATCAGCGCCCAAAATTACCCCAAGAACAGGTCTAAAACCGAAGGCAACAAAAAAAATTATTTTTTCTGTTGGCCAGTGAATTATTAGCCTCTTCTGTTTCTTTCATCCGTCTTCAACTTCGCGTCATATATCTTTGTCTTTTTTTATTTTACGAGTTTCTTCCCTGCATTTCTTTCTTCCAGCACCCATGCAAGCAATGTGGACATTGTACTAATAGGCCTACTACTGTTGTTACAGCTACAACAACAACTGCTACCACTACCACTACCACTTCCACTTCCACTAGCCCCTCCAGCTGATCCTTACCTGCTTCTAGTTAGTGCCTCCAAAATTAAGAGGTCTCTTACCTTCCAAAACACGAATCGTCCGACACCGCTGAAGTAAGAAGCAATTACGGAATTGAGACTTAGGGAAAGTATACAAGATTCCAGAGGACTTATTCTACCCAATGCAAGAAACCTGCTGTCTTGCACAAAAGATTCATTGGTCTGTGTATATATCATGACAGTCATGTAGGCCATGTTTAAATTAACTGGCGCCGCCGCATACGTAGGATAAGTTCCTGTTTGTGAATAGCTCCTCTTAGTGTAAATTGCATCGTTTGTCCCACACCAACGAAGGATAACATGACATAGCGCAACAAGAATTTAAAGTGGCTCAGTAGTCTGTGTTAGAGCTACTGGAAGTTAACATGCTATATAATATATATATATATATATATATAATATATATATATATATGCCTAATAATTCATCTCTCCTCGCTTCTTAATATGATTATACATATACATAATATATATTCATATACATATATTTATAATAATGAATAACTGCCAGATTTGGACAAAAGCTGTACTTTAACTATTTAGCTGCAGCTCTCATGATAGAGTAGGCTCTCCAAAATCCATGTAAGTTGTTGACAAGATAACCGAAGTATGGAGAAAAATAATGAACGAAGGAAGGAAGAAAGAAAGGAAGAAACGAAGGAAAGAAGGAAGGAAGGAAAGAAGGAAGGAAGGAAGGAAGGAAGAAAGAAAGGAAGTAAGGAAGAAATAAATAAAGAAAGGAAGGAAGAAATAAATAAAGGAAGGAAGGAATAAAGAAAGAAAGGAAGGAAGGAAGGAAGGAAGAAAAGAAGGAAGGAAGGAAGGAAGGAAGGAAGAAAGGAAGGAAGGAAGGCAGGGAGGGAGGCAGGAAGGAAAGGAAGGAAGGATTCTCCGTATTTACGTTGAGACATAATTCGCTGCGCTGTCACTGCGCTGTGCAGCGGTGAAAGCCGTTCACCTTTTTATGACGGCGGTGTAGATGAAGGAACCGACGGGAGAGGCGAAGATAAGTAATTTATGCATTTGTAAATTCATCAGAGAATTCAACCACCTGGCGTTCGGTAATGGAAAACGGAAGTTCTGAAAGTCATTTTGCGACGTCGACCTTGGTACACTCCATTCTTATTATTCGGCTGTTGTCCACTGGCTCCCTGGTCAGTGGTCAGCGTAAACGAGACCGTTGAAGGGCGTGACAATCGGCGAAGTGTTTCGAATGGCAATATCTTGCATCTGCATAACGTCGGTGGGTTTGGGAGGAAGAGGATGAAATGACAAAGGAATGGATGAGTCGATGAATAGAAGAAGAGACTTATGGGGAAATCTGTCAGTCAGCATTTTTAACAGGAATTTTTTAGAACTGAACAACCCCTTTGTCCCCCATCAGGGCATTTCATCATCCATGGTAAATTATTCCAGAATCAGTTGACATGTATTATCAGCTTTTACAATAATCATTCATACTGCACAAAGATCGTGGGGCGCGATGGTGTAGTGGTGGCGTCGTTGCATTGGAGCCGGAAGGTTCGAGGTTCGAATCCACCTCGCCGCGTAAGGACCTTGGGCAGGTCTTTCACTCACAATTGCTCAGCGTTTCGACGTGAAACTCCGATGCAGTGTCCGCTCTGCATTCAGGAGCGCCTCTGAGTAGAGAGAGCGTGAAGGTGCGCTCTAGCAAGTGCACATACAAACAAACAAAAACATATTAACAGTTTTTACCATTCATACTGCACAAAACATGTTTTTTAGGCCTACTAATAAATAGACTGCATAGATTCATAACAAAAACTGCTTTTTCGTGTAGAACTACTGCACTATAAAAATAGTCCTGACGTCAGTAAATCTGTCGATTTTTCCGCTGCAGAACATGGAAGTGCCACCAGCGGTGGAATGGCACATCGACAGTCCGGAGTTCAACGATTTCTCGCTGGACAACGACCAGATGGTATTGGCCGCAGTTCGGATCTTCACAGAGACCGGACTCATTAAGACATTCAAGATCGAATACGAGGTAAACGAACACACGAACACACACACACAAATCATATATGTTCGTATAATTATTCTAATTGTGATAATGATGGTGTTGCAGATGACGGTATAATATAGTGCCGATGGTGATGATGAAAACGAATACCATGACGACGGTGATGTTTACTGTGGTGCTGGTGGCTGTGATGATGATGATGATGATGATGATGATGATGATGATGATGATGATGATGATGATGATGATGATGATGATGATGATGATGATGATGATGATGATGATGATGATGATGATGATGATGATGATGATGATGATGATGATGATGATGATGATGATGATGATGATGATGATGATGATGATGATGATGATGATGATGATGATGATGATGATGATGATGATGATGATGATGATGATGATGATGATGATGATGATGATGATGATGATGATGATGATGATGATGATGATGATGATGATGATGATGATGATGATGATGATGATGATGATGATGATGATGATGATGATGATGATGATGATGATGATGATGATGATGATGATGATGATGATGATGATGATGATGATGATGATGATGATGATGATGATGATGATGATGATGATGATGATGATGATGATGATGATGATGATGATGATGATGATGATGATGATGATGATGATGATGATGATGATGATGATGATGATGATGATGATGATGATGATGATGATGATGATGATGATGATGATGATGATGATGATGATGATGATGATGATGATGATGATGATGATGATGATGATGATGATGATGATGATGATGATGATGATGATGATGATGATGATGATGATGATGATGATGATGATGATGATGATGATGATGATGATGATGATGATGATGATGATGATGATGATGATGATGATGATGATGATGATGATGATGATGATGATGATGATGATGATGATGATGATGGTGACAATAAAAATGACGATAATAATAACGATGAGTGTGGTGATGATGATGATGATGATGATGATGATGATGATGATGATGATGATGATGATGATGATGATGATGATGATGATGATGATGATGATGATGATGATGATGATGATGATGATGATGATGATGATGATGATGATGATGATGATGATGATGATGATGATGATGATGATGATGATGATGATGATGATGATGATGATGATGATGATGATGATGATGATGATGATGATGATGATGATGATGATGATGATGATGATGATGATGATGATGATGATGATGATGATGATGATGATGGTGACAATAAAAATGACGATAATAATAACGATGAGTGTGGTGATGATGATGATGTTTATTTTGCTCAGACACTAGTACGATGGCTGCTGACTGTGAGAAAGAATTATCGCGACGTCGCTTATCACAACTGGCGACATGCGTTCAACGTTTCACAGTTCATGTTCACCGTTCTACAGGTAACATCACAAGTTTCAGTTGACCACTCCTGCTTCTCTTTCTAATAATTTTGTTATTCTTTTGTTGAAACAATCCGGTTGACAGACCACAATCGGTCACAGTGTACAGTTATGCAATTGAAACAATTCACAATAACGCAAATGACAGAAGACATAAATCTAAACTACTAAGAGAGCCGACAGCCTGCAATACACGGCGCTAATAGCAGCCTATACAAAATACGTCCGCCTTACGGGTCTCGAACTCGGGCACTCTGATCTCCATTCCAGTGTGTTATCCGATACGCAACCGCCCCTCCTACTCCTCCCTTCACCAAAGCCCTCTGCCTCTTTTATTCTTGCTTTTCCTCCTCCAATTCCTCCTCCTCCACTTCTACATTTCTTCCTTCTCTCCTTCATTTTCTTCCTTCTGATGATGCCAATGATATCGGTCGTGCCTAATGGGAATGATCTTGCAATTGTCGTTGTGATGATGATGTCGATGACGCCGCCGACGACAGTGGTGGTGGTGATGATAATGATGATAATGATGGTGTTGGTGTTGGTGGTGTTGGTGTTGTTGGTGGTGGTGGTGGTAGGGTGGTGGTGGTGATTATGATGAAGCTAAACATGCAGTCTCAATGGACATTCCTCAAATGCGGTACAAAGTATGCGATGCAGACAACGACCATGTATGATGATGAAGGTGATGACGACGACGATAACAATTATTCTTTCCGCTCGGTATTGTCATCATTCTCTAACTCTTACTCCTACTCCACATTCTCGTTCAGCTCACTTCCTGCTTCGTCCATCGTCGTGATGCCAATGCCCTCCGGATATACATGATTCGGCCATTTTTTCTCTGCACTAAAAACCAGTTAGGTTGAACACTGGCCTTGCTGCCTTAGGCAAAGACTGCTTCCTGAGAAAGCAACTCAACTGGAAGTCTGAGACAATTCGAATGATGGTCGGAAGGGATATAGTAATGGATTAATTGATTCAGAGGCTTGTCAGAACAAGTTAAGTCGAATGATGCTGGATCATTTTTGTGGTGGTGGGGAGAGACAGGAAGCCAGAGAGAGAGAGAGAGAGAGAGACAGACAGACAGACAGACAGACAGAGAGATAGAGATACAGAGAGAGATAGAGATACAGAGAGAGAGAAAAACAGAGACGCAGAGCCACACAGGGAGAGACCGAGAGACAGAAACAGAGTCAGAAACAAACACAGAGACGGAGACAGAGACAGACAGACAGACAGACAGACAGAGACAGACAAGCAGAAAGATGGAAACGAACAGATGAGATGGACTATATCACATTAGTGCTGCGAAACTTGGTTTGTTAATTTGCCTCGTCATGTATAATGGCCAAAGAGACAAAGCGCATTATACTATAGGCTCTAAGTAGAGTCTTAGGCCTTCACCAGACATTTTGGTTTTGTGAATTTTAGTAAGTGAAATTCCACGTAGCCTACAATACAAGCAATTCTTAACAACCTATGAACGGCGTTATTCTTGAAGATAAAATTGTGTATCATTTAAATCAGATTATATTTATATAACTCCCTTTTTACTGAAGCTGCGTGATGATGATGATCTCCTATCGCTTGCATGCGAAGAAAGGGATGAAGTGCTGACATGGGTGCCCGCACATTAGGGTAACACTAACCCTCCGCCCTTTGAAAAAATGACATTTTCTAAATACTACTTTTTGGTTTGTATTATTATCATTAGCATCACTAATGTTCTAGTGAGAAGAAATTTGCTTAAAAACAAAGAGTGGTGTCACTTTGCCAGGGAGTGTAGTGCCTTCTCTTGTCCTAGGCCTATGGACAGGAGCCCAATGCCGCCCATGCTTACTGGCGCCCAATGCCGCCCATGCTTACTGGCGCCCAATGCCGCCCATGCTTAGGCTACTGGCGCCCAATGCTCCCCATGATTACTGGCGCCCAAAAAGAACGTTGCAATCTTTACTGTATTCACGCTCTAACTTGATGAATAATTTAATTCTTGATTGACGGATAAAGGAATTGATGAAATAAATTACCTCAATAAAGAACCCATTGGTGTGTGATCTCGACGCGTGCCTTCGGGTTTCGCGTCCGTCTGCTATGCAAAAGCTGTTGATGAATACGTTGTCGAGCTACACAAAGGAATTTTTCGTTCGTCGTGTATAATATGCCACGCGGTGCTTCTTGCAAGGTCTCACAAAGGCGAAAAGAGAAATTGAATTAATGAGTGATTAATTTTTAATGTGTCAATAATATAATTATGCGAGAAAGAGACTCTGCGGCAGGGACATAATGGTCGTGACAGGATGGTCAGAATGTACATGTATGTACGGCTTGTACGCATATACTCATGCGACACATGTATATAATTATGTAATACGTATGCAACGCTATACATGTAGGCTATGTAGCCTACGCACGTATGCACGTAGGCCTAGGCCTAATAACGCTTATATAAATTATATATCTGTGTATGTATGTATGTATGTATGTATGTATGTATGTATGTATGTATGTATGTATGTATGTATGTATGTATGTATGTATGTATGTATGTATGTATGTATGTATGTATGTATGTATGTATGTATGTATGTATGTATGTATGTATGTATGTATGTATGTATGTATGTATGTATGTATGTATGTATGTATGTATGTATGTATGTATGTATGTATGTATGTATGTATGTATGTATGTATGTATGTATGTATGTATGTATGTATGTATGTATGTATGTATGTATGTATGTATGTATGTATGTATGTATGTATGTATGTATGTATGTATGTATGTATGTATGTATGTATGTATGTATGTATGTATGTATGTATGTATGTATGTATGTATGTATGTATGAAAGAATTTATTTATTTAAGGTCATGTATGTATGAATGCATGTATGTATGTATGTATGTATGTATGTATGTATGTATGTATGTATGTATGTATGTATGTATGTATGTATGTATGTATGTATGTATGTATGTATGTATGTATGTATGTATGTATGTATGTATGTATGTATGTATGTATGTATGTATGTATGTATGTATGTATGTATGTATGTATGTATGTATGTATGTATGTATGTATGTATGTATGTATGTATGTATGTATGTATGTATGTATGTATGTATGTATGTATGTATGTATGTATGTATGTATGTATGTATGTATGTATGTATGTATGTATGTATGTATGTATGAAAGAATTTATTTATTTAAGGTCATGTATGTATGAATGCATGTATGTATGTATGTATGTATGTATGTATGTATGTATGTATGTATGTATGTATGTATGTATGTATGTATGTATGTATGTATGTATGTATGTATGTATGTATGTATGTATGTATGTATGTATGTAATGTATGTATGTATGTATGTATGTATGTATGTATGTATGTATGTATGTATGTATGTATGTATGTATGTATGTATGTATGTATGTATGTATGTATGTATGTATGTATGTATGTATGTATGTATGTATGTATGTATGTATGTATGTATGTATGTATGTATGTATGTATGTATGTATGTATGTATGTATGTATGTATGTATGTATGTATGTATGTATGTATGTATGTATGTATGTATGTATGTATGTATGTATGTATGTATGTATGTATGTATGTATGTATGTATGTATGCATGCATGTATGTATGTTTGTGTGTATGTTTGTATGCATGTATGCATATACATATATGTATGCAACGTGTAACATTGGTTTCTATTATACGTTGTGTGTATTGATGAGCAGACGTGTGGTATGAGACGTCATCTATCGGATCTCGAATGCTTGGCTCTGATCGTTGCTTGTCTCTGCCATGATCTTGATCATCGTGGAACGAACAACGCCTTCCAACAGAAGTCAGTCTTTATACTTTGATCTATTTACATATACATATGGCATCACTTCGACTAACACTAATGCATGTGAACAATGGACGTGATAAAATGATAATGAAGATAATTTACTCGTACCCATTGCCGCCAAATTGCCGGCGTCATGAACTGATGATAATGATGACGATGACGACGACGATTATGACGATGGCGATGACGACGATGATTATCATGATGATTATGATGATAAGGCCGATGATGATGATCTATTCTTCCCGTACTAAGCTTACATTGTAGCTACAGTATCTTACTTTGTGTGACCCGACCTGACTTTGAACTTGACCTGATATGACCTAATCTGGTGTTCTTTGCTGAGTATAATTATACAATGTGCAGAAGTTCTTCGGCTTTGTCGCAACTCTATGGAACTCAGGCAACTCTCGAACATCACCACTTCAACCACGCCGTCATGATACTCAACAGTGATGTAAGTTGGATAGGGATAGACGGATGGATGGGTGGATGTATGTGTGGGTAGATGGACGGACGGACGGATAAATGGTAAGGCGGACGAATGGCTGGAGAGATTAATGGATGGATAGGTGGATGGATGGGATAGATGGATGGATAGATGGATAGATAGATGGATAGATAGATGGATAGATAGATCGATATATGGATGAATGGAAGGACGGTGAATGAGTGGAGGATTGATAAATGGATGGATGGATGGATGAATAGATGGATGGATGAATGAGCGATTATTATTTTTCTGCCAAAAATTAAAGTTCCAAATGATGGATTTGTAACACCGGGCTTTAATATTTAGCACTATTTAGTGTTTAATCTCATAAAGGCTACCTATCTGCAACCGTAAAGTCGTAAACCTAAGACTTGTTACAGTCATTTAGGTTCACACATAAGGCATGTGAATGTCAATAACGACTTAAGCTACAGACCTGTAAGTGTGGTTCACATCTTACATGTAACATGTAACGTTTTAAAATGAACGATGGTGTTTATAAATGCTGATACGAATCCTTGTATAGCCTAGAAGAGTAATTACTGTATAGGCTACTGTATAGGCATGTAGTAGGCCTAATAAATTTGTTCCCGTTTAAAGCGCTTCATAGCCTACTCGTTCCTCTCTTTTAAGACTGATTTCTATTGGTTGAATTGCTTTTATATGTTCTTGCAATTGCTTTTTAAACTTCTTATATGTAATTGTTCTGTGTCGTCAGAAGCACAACAACATCTTCAGCAACTTGTCTTCAGAGGACTATGGTCAGGTCATGCATTTGCTCAAGCTTGCCATTCTCGCAACAGACCTATCTCTCCATATGCAGTGAGTGCACGACTGTACGCCTCATTATAGGTATAGGGGAGACCGGGCAAGTGTGGCAGATTGGTTTAACTTGACACCACGTTCTCCCCTACTTGTTTGGATACAAAGTTAATGGAACAGTTAATTAATTAGATATCTATAATAATTAGCATAAATCCAAAAGGCGTTACGTATGCCATCGCAGATACGTTCCGTTTCAGCAGCAGAGGAGAGACGAAAAAGGATGAAGAGGAGGCCCAAAAAGAAGTATGAAGAGAATGAGAAGAAGGGGGAGGAGGAAGTTGAGGAAAAGGGTAAGGCAAGGGAGAATGTAATGGAGAAACATAAGAGGCGCAAGAATGAAGATCTGAAAGTGGGAGATAAGTTGCAGTAAAATATGTCACCGATATTTTAAAATATTGCAGGTGAGGCGGAGATGGATAAAACATTAAAAAGAAAAGAAGTCTTTAGTGGATTGCAATGATTTTTAGCGATGTCTGTTGTTAGTCTACTTCCAAAATTTTTCAAATAAATCGTTTGCGAATTTTCAAAGCTGGCAAATAGACTGTTTCCTGACACTTTATTTTCTACTCTGGATAATATTGAAGTCCCTGAGGCATACTTTGCGGCAGTTATAATTTGGCCCACTCAATCATTCAGCCTCAGGCTTCGTAGGCTAATTGAAATTGGCAGCCGCATCTTTTCTATCGCTGATGACAGACGTGAAGCTTTCTTTCTTTTTCAACGTCTCTCTCCATTTGCATTCAACGCCACAACCTGGTCGCTTTTAAAACTACATTTACCTCACACCCTGAAGACCAGAACTGACTTTTTAAAAAGAAGGAACAAATAATAACTTTTTAAACGATTCAGAGATTTGAGAAAGCAATTCCCAATCCTGAACAGTAGATGTCACTGTTGTTCGTCGCCAGGGTTCGCAAACGCTTCGTTCCTCTCGTAGAGTCTGGAGACGTGAACTGGAGGGACGGTCGCCAGAGGGAGCTGCTGAGGAGCGTTCTCATGACAACGTGCGATATTGGCGCCATCACGAAACCATGGGCAACGCAGGTGCGCGTTGCCGACCTCGTTGTAACGGAATTCTTCGACCAGGGAGACAAGGAGAAGGCCATGCTCAACATTCAGCCACCGGTGCGCTCAATATCATTCATAAATATATATACATACATATATAATATTTATATATACTATATATCATATATATATAATGTACATTATGTATGTATTATATATGCATATAGTATAGTATATTATAAATACATATATATTATACATAATATATTATACACACATAAATAATATATATTGTATATATTATATATCGGCTCCAGATAGCCCCAAGAACGATAATGATACTCTGCCATTTGAAGTAATTTGGCTAGTCTCATTGGCTATATTTGGCCTCATGGATGATGATTTTCAGCCATATCCAGAATAGTTGAGCTTATTTCATGACATGAACAAAGCTCGGATTACCCGAAAGGCAGATTAAGCTGGCGAGAAGGGTTCAGAATAATCAAAATACCCTTGTATTCAACATTTTAAGTAGGGATCTCTAGCCGCTTTAGACGAGTTGCGCAGTCTAAACCTGGTCTTTATATTATTACGAACAAAGGCGGTGATTTAATTAACAGAAACGTTCTTTGATCAATTCAGGATATTAGCTCGATTAAGGATAACCTTTAGAAGGCTCAGATTAGCATTGTAAAGCATCAATTGACGACTTGCCCTTGTTCTCACATCCTCAGTGCATGCGCACTGTAGGACACGACCAGAAAAACTCTCTTTGCTGCACGCTGCCCCACCCTTAGGCGTACGGGAGATTTCAGCAGTGGGGGGTTAAAGATTTTACTTCTGCCGGAAAAATAAATCTCGTGATGGGAAATACTATTTTTCCCAGACAAAAAAGTTGAAATATGTCGTGAAAAATACAATTTGTTCGTATTTTCCCGGGTCTGCTTGCCCGAAAAAACAGACTTCCCCGAAATTTGGGGGGGGGGGGCATTTGCCCCATCTGGACCCCCGCCTCGTAGCCTATGGCCCCACCCCATTGCGGTAGAAAAGGGAGATGCAGGGTGGATCATAATTATTATCATCTTGTGCCTAAGGAACCCACTATATGATGATGATGATGATGATGATGATGATGGTGGTGGTGGTGATGATGATGATGATGATGATGATGATGATGGTGGTGGTGGTGGTGGTGGTGGTGGTGGTGATGATGATGATGATGATGATGATGATGATGATGATGATGATGATGGTGGTGGTGGTGATGATGATGATGATGATGATGGTGGTGGTGGTGATGATGATGATGATGATGGTGGTGATGATGATGATGATGATGATGATGATGATGATGGTGGTGATGATGATGATGATGATGATGATGATGATGATGATGATGATGGTGGTGGTGGTGATGATGATGATGATGATGATGATGATGATGACGACGACGATGGCGGTGATGTCTATACGATAGCGACACGGATATAATAATAATTGTCTTGTGTGCTGCAGGCGATCATGGATCGAGAGCGAAGGGATGAGCTTCCTAGTCTCCAGTTGGAATGGATCGACGGAATCTGCCTTCCACTTTATCGGGTAAGAAATTAAGAATAGCCCGTCTATTAATATGTCATGACAGTGTGTCGTATACGTTTGCACAGCATGTGCAATAGTTAAGTAAGTTAATTAATAACAGGGGCGGATCCAGGGCGCCAATCCGGCCATGCCTCCTCCCATTTAGAAATGCCCATGTAGGCCTATTGTGCCCCATTCGGTTTGAAATTTGTCTCTTTTCTGACTTTTCGGTCCGATGACTTTCTTTTCTTTAACGAATGCAGTTCGCATCAAGCCATGCCACCGCGGCGGGACCCTCGGCAAGATGTAGAGCCTGGAGTCCTCCCGGAAAACGAAGAAGGCGGCACTCGTTCACAATGTGCGACATCGTCTGTCTTTCTCCACAGCAGCACAGTGGATCATCAGCCTGTCCCCATCTCACCAGATTCGCTGCGCAGCAGCCTTGATCCGTGCGGAAGCGATTTAAAGTTTTCCACAGATGGCGAGGGAGATCACATCCCGGAGGCCAGACAGACGGCACGGCCACGAGCGAACGATTCACCACTTCCATACTGGGCCATTCTTCGCACCAGGCCGAGATAGCTGTCAAACCCTCCTCCGGAGGATTTCTCCAGATAGGATGTCTAGATGGGAGACGTACTCCTGGGTGGAGCGCAATGTCCGCGTGTAGAGGAAGTCTTTCGTCATTTCGGATCTTGGTCAGCATCTTGGCGCAAACTTCAGCTCGACGGAGGTAGGGCGGAGGGATGTTGCTGAGCCAAGGGAGTGGAGCCGATCGGAGCGTACCCGACACCAGACGCATAGTCTCGTTTAGCCTGACGTCTACATATCCGGTGTGGGCCGAACGGGCCCAGACAGGAGCGCAGTATTCCGCAGCGGAGTAGCACAGGGCCAGTGCTGAGGTTCGCAGGGTCGTTGCTCTAGCACCCCATGTTGAGCCAGCAAGTTTGCTGAGGAGATTGTTCCTTGCGCCCACCTTCGCAGCGGTCCTTCTTAGGTGCTCGTGGAATGTTAGCGACCTATCCAAGGTCACGCCCAGATAAATCGGATTAGGGTCATGTCGGAGGCGCTGACCATTCATCGCAATATCCAGCTCCCATGCCGCTTGAGCATTGTGGAGATGAAATGAGCTGGACACTGTTTTTGTGACGCTTGGCTTGAGTCTCCACTCCGAGAAGTATCCTGCCAGCAACTCGACGTCCGCATTGAGGATCTCCTCTACCTCGACGTCCGATGACTAAAAAAAGTCATCACATTTTTTCTGAAAATTCGGACCCAAGGTAACAAAATTTTGCCCCCCCCTTGGAAAATTTCTGTATCCGCCCCTAATTAGTGTAAAACTAGTTTGTGTTTTTGCTTTCTGTTGGCAGTCCCTCGCAACGCTGGACAAGAAATTCGATAGAATGGTTGAGAACATCTTGCGAAATCGACAACAATGGCAGACGACTAAACTAACAGGAAACAAGAATAATCGACCGAATTCCACCGCTGCGATTTCTTACAGCAGCTGTAAAGACAAACTGTGAATAGAAAAAAATCGACATTCAAACACAATTATTCCGAAATCGTTGACTTGGCAGTAAAATCGAGCTCAATTCTGAATCTGATCCTAATTAAGTATCCCGGTTGAATGTTACGAGGGTGAGGCGTATGCTACGATAGCTAACCCAACGGTCACAGAGTTGGATTGTCATCTCAAGATTTAGTTTCTCTTGACGGAAAAAGATAGGCCTATGCCTCCATGGCAAGCGGAAACCAGCAAACCCTATACTATAATTATAATACACTGTTGATGGTGAGAATGAGACTACGGGGAGAGCACTGGCAATTATTTTTCATTATACTTGAAGACTATAACAAAGTCGTTAAAGGCGTCTCATATTGAGGTCGCCTCTCCGTTTAAGCTACATGTAGCTGACATACATGTAACAACCGTCTACTGACTGGCAAATGTGACTGTTGTCTAGTCCTAGGACCAAGGTACATGTAGGTCTACTCTACCATACCAGCCAATAAATGAGCGTTTGAACAACGTTTTGAACAATGTTTTGTGTCCGCCATTTAAGCAGGAAATTTTATAGTAGAGCGGGCTGGTAAAAAATTGTTCAATGGACTTGGACCAACACCTAGGGGTGCACTGGACTAGACAAGTGAGTCACTCGTTAAGTTCAAGGTGACCATGGAAAATGTAGGTCCTTTATTCGTACCCATTGCCGTTATTAGGCTGGCCGCTGGTATGAGAAACCGACGATACTTTAGACGTTGACATAAAGAATGGTACACAACAGGGTTTTTGACATGTTATTAAACCGCATTAAACAAATGTACAGAGATATTTACAGCAAGTGCGAGAGTAAGTTCATTACAAAGATTGTCAAAGAAACAATATTAACAACAACAACCTTCGCATCGTCATCTTCGTCGTCGTCATCATCATCATCATCGTCATCATCACTTACTGTGATGACAGTGCGATTACCACAATCAATCTAAATTATCAACAACTACAGTTGTATGTACTGTATCTCCATTCTCCAGTGTATCAGGTATTGTACAACATCTTCTCTATAACTCTCAAAGGTTACACTGTTAAATTGTCTCAATGTCAGACCTGAGAAAAAAATCAAGGTCAGGTCAAAACCAGGTGACCGGAAAACAATGTCCTAGCTGAGTTGCCTCACAAGTTGTCAAATGTTACAGTCAGGTAGGCCTACCAGTTTGTTTGTTTGTGCAGTATGAAATATGAATTGTAAAAACTGTTAATATGTTTTTGTTTGTTTGTATGTGCACTTGTTATAGCGCCCCTTCCAAATTTCTACTCAGAACCGCTCCCAACTACAGCACGGACACTGCATCGAAGTTTTATGTCGAAGTGCAGAGCAATTGCGAGTGAAGGACTTGCCCAAGGTCCCTACGCGGTGACTATTGAGGTGGATTCGAACCTGTGACCCTTCGGTTGCAAAGCAACGAACATACCCACTACACCACCGTGACCCGGTGGGGTAAAGCTGTACCAAGCAAGACTGCAGGAAACATTTTCGTGATTCACAAACTCACAACAACAGCAACGATAAAAGAACTTCAAGGAAAAATGTCCAAAGCAGAATGCATCATGGTCGTACTCCCATTTGCAACTTTTGACAGGCTCCTTTATTTCATTTATAGGTCCAAATATTACGTACACAGGGAGGGGTCACCGAATTTATTCAATTTGCAAGCGGGTGCGTACGGCAGGGGGGGTGGGAAGTTCCCAACAAAATAAATTTATAATCACCACATCCACTTAAGCCTATTTATAGCTCTGTATTATCGTATAGTGGTCCGATGGTATTTGAATTCATTATAATTAAATTCTGTTAAGAACAAAACCAAAAACCAGAACAGTTAACAAATTTTTGCTAGCATATATGATGTTTAACAGAATAAATAGCAGTCAACGGTAAAATAAATGTTTTTAGGATGACTTTATGTAATTAACTTTTGCTAGGAGTAGGGGGAAACCTATTTGTTCATATGCATGAGCATGACACACAATGAACAGGGGAAGGAGGTCGAAAAAAACGATTTTCTGCAGACGTAATATATGAATGTGCCCTTTAACCCTTTAATGCCGAGAAGGTAGTAAATGGTATGGGATATCTTATACCCTATGGCATTAAAGGGTTAAAGCTAAACAGCGGCGCAACGGTCTCCAGTCCACATCATCAATCACATAGTGCTATATAAATTTAACTAGATCAAGGACTGAACAATACAACACTGCACATTAAGAGCTGGTTTTCCACCAGCTCTCACAATGAGCTACATAAAGAAAAGCGGTGTTGAAAACACTTCAGTTTGCTTGTATGTGCACTTGTTATAGCGCCCCCTCAAGCTCACTACTCAGAGGCGCTCCCGAATGCAGAGCGGACACTGCATCAGAGTTTCACGCCGAAGCGCTGAGCAATTGTGAGTGAAGGACTTGCCCAAGGTCCTTACGCGGCGAGGTGGATTCGACCCTCGAACCTTCTGGCTCCAAGGCAATGACGCCACCACTACACCACCGCACCCCACAATTTGTAAATTGTCATTACCCAACGTACATGTAAACATTCAACAACTGACTTAAACATGAGACTCCAACTTACAAACTCGTCAAGCATAAATATAATTTGATACCCGTCAGGCAGTCTGCCACGCAAGTTCGTCTTTTGTAAACGTGCAATCAAAACGTACAGTCTTTCATAATTAATTAGCTAGTTTAAATATACATATATTTAATGATTTACTTAACAGATGATCAAACGTACAAAATTCATCGATAGAGAGCAAGCATTTTGAGCAGCTTGTCAAAGTCACCAGTCACGTGAAAGTTCTATCAAATTGACAAACGATTATTCCAACAATACATAATTATATCTGATTTTTAACAGACTTTGAAAAAATATGCACCAACAACCATGGGTTGGAAATAAAAAGCTGCTTCCTTGAGAACCTTTACTAATTTTCATATTAGATTACAGATTTCTTCAGGTGACCATTACAGAAAGGGTCAGGTTAGTTGCATTGACTATATACCCATGAACCCAAATTCATAAGAGCTGCTTAACAGCTCAATTCTTGGCCAAAGATCTTTGCAAACAAAGATGCTTAGCTTTCTAGTTTTCCTTTACACAACACTCAGGAGATCCCCACTCCTAGTTTCTCTCCATTGCCCTTCTTTCAATATCTTATGCAGACATTTTACTTATTTATTTCTCCATTTCTATAGTGCCCCTTCAAACTCATAACTCAGAGGCGCTCCCCACTACAGCACGGACACTGTATCGGAGTTTCACGCCGAAGCGCACGAGCAATTGCGAATGAAGGACTTGCTCAAGGTCCCTACGCAGCAGCGGCTTGAGGTGGATTCGAACCTGGAACCCTACGGCTTCAAGGGTTCCACGACAACTGGTTCACAGACATTGAACTGGTTCAACGACAACTGGCTCACGGACAACTCGTCCACCGACAACTCGTCCACTTACATAGAAGCCGAATTATTGAGAAAACGCTTGAGAAATCTAAGCTGGATGAAGGTTTTTACAGACCTGTGAAATAGAAGCTGGATTGATGAAAAACCGCTTAAGAAATGGAAGATGGATCAAGTTTTTTTTCTATCTGAAATAGAAGCTGGATGCATGTTGAGACACATGATGAAAATCATCAATTCAGCTTCCATTTAAGAAAGACTTTTAGACTTTTTTCTCATAAATCCAGCTCCTATTTCGTATATAAAGAACCTTCATCCAGCTTCTATTTCCCAAGCGTTTTCTCAATAATCCGGCTTCTATTTCGGTGAACCAGTTGTCGGTGAACCAGTTGTCCGTGGACGAGTTGTCATTGAACGAGTTGTCGGTGGACGAGTTGTCGTGACACCGGCTTCAAGGCACCGAACACCACCAATACACCACCGTGCACCACATTTTAAATAGAACACACTAAAACTGTCACCAATAACTACACAGCCTTGAAAGTTAAATGCATGAGATATAGTCTACTACGCGCTCAATTATAATATAATTATACTCTGTCGAACATCTCAGAAACAGAAATCAGTAAAGAGAATTAATTTAACACAATTGATGACGAGTCTCTCTATAGTAAGATAAAAGAGAAAGTAAATAAAAAGGTGACAAACCAAACCTGAAGTGTACTGTAACGCATTATTTATAACACACTGTATATAACGTAATTAGTGCTGTGCCACTGTACATGCACGTAAGCAAAACATAGATGTTATATGGACAAATCGAGGATAGATTGCCGGCATTTCAGATGCGATGCCAAAGAGGGTTTTAGCGCATCAGATCACGAGGAATGCACACGCAAAAGATTGCAAATGAAACATGTTGTGAATGGAGCACTAAGTACTTTGCTTACTTGTGTGATGGATAAAACCCTGCTGTTCAATGTTGAGTTAATAGACAGCACATGAAGTTAAGGAAAAGAATGCAGAGTGGCTGTAATCAGGGCTGAGCTGGTAAATTTTGAGGTGAGTACACGCTGACCTGGAGAAAATCCGACCTTTTTTGGGGCCCGAAATTTCTGACGACCATTTTGTTTTAGTCAACCAGCCAAAATCTCGGAATGACCTTTTTTAAAAGCCATCTGGCCAAAATCTCGGGAATTTTTTTTACCAATTTGCCTACATTTTTCCACATGCTCCCTGATTTACTAGAGTGTACGGTGTACCCTGCTTTTTACCAGCGTATACCCTACTTTCAGGAGGTGAGTAAATGAGTATACGATGCCGTTTTTTCCCGGAGGTAAGTATACGCCGTGGCTGTAATAAAACATCGGGAATTGGAGTGATAATTATGGACGTTCGTATATTGAGCGGAACTTATTGCCGCAGGATGGAAACCAAGTGGAAAAAACACGAGAAAGCGCGAGAATGACAACAGGAAGTGAGCAAATGGACTTCAAGAAGAAAAAAATTGATATTACCGTAACTGTAAATGTAAGACAGAAATGATGGATGCTTTCTACGAAGATAGCTAGTCAGTGACTTGTGCTTGGAGCAAAAACGGTAGCATTAGACTGGAACCTCTTCATAACACGTCGGTTTTTGAGACCATAATTATCGTGTCCCATGTCATAACGTAGATGTTCTTTAGTATGGTTATGTCCTAAAGTCTAATAACATTTGTAATGTAATGTAAATCTCTACAGAACCTCAGCACCACATAATAGCCACTCCAGGCAAACCAGTCTATTACCAGCGTTGTGTCAAATCAATACCTCAAAAGTCAGATTATTTCCTATAAACATATCTCTGTTGCTTTAATTAAAATTTTGTGCAGTGATTATAAGCCACATTGCTGAAATTTGCACTCCACTTCTCATCCATAACAGAGGAAAAAACTCTACCCCACCACCTTGCATGATCATCCTACAAAGAAACAACGTGGATTTCGTTTCTTTCTGCAGACCGTGGAATTCACTAACTCCAGTTCTAAGCGATCAAAATCTTTCTCTTACCACATAATCGTGAACCACAAAAAATTGAGGTTCTTCCAGCTACCTGTGCATGCTTTTGAGGTGAATTCGTGATGTAACCGAATAAAAAAGATACGAACAATAATGATTTCGATAACAGTGAAGCAAGTTATAACACAGGAACGCATGTTACAACGAGGTTCCAGCAAGTTATAACATAGGAACGCATGTTACAACAGCATTCCAGCAAGTTATAACACAGGAACGCATGTTACGAGGTTCCAGCAAGTTATAACGTAGGAACGCATGTTACAACGAGGTTCCAGCAAGTTATAACACAGGAACGCATGTTACAACGAGGTTCCAGCAAGTTGAAACATAGGAACGCATGTTACGAGGTTCCAGCAAGTTATAACACAGGAACGCATGTTACAACGAGGTTCCAGCAAGTTGAAACATAGGAACGCATGTTACAACGAGGTTCCAGCAAGTTATAACACAGGAACGCATGTTGTTACAACGAGGTCCCAGCAAGTTATAACATAGGAACGCATGTTGTTACAACGAGGTTCCCGCAAGTTATAACATAGGAACGCATGTTACAACTAGGTTCCCGCAAGTTATAACATAGGAACGCATGTTACAACAAGGTTCCAGCAAGTTATAACATAGGAACGCACATGTTACAACGAGGTTCCAGCACACACGCATAACACCATCACATACACCACCACCACCAACACACGAGGAGGAACTTGGAGATTGACCTTCAAGGATATCACAACAACAGCGCCCTTGGGCGACGCCACAATCGGTCAGCTTGAAGCGCCACCCTTCCTTTGGGTCACCAAAAAAACAAAATGCTCAAGGTTAAACAAAGGTTAAAACCCTCAAACGCCGCCTTCAGGGTTGTTCACCGAGATATTCCGACACTGTCACGATGACGGGGGCCCCACGGGCCACGTGGCCCCGCGACGCCATTGTGCTCAGCGCGGCCATTGCGATCTCTTCGGCGTTCGGCGTTATCACGATGGGGCTGCTGCTCGTCACATCGTCCGACTGCATCTCGGTATGAGCTGCTGCTGCTGATGATGATGCTGCTGCAAGACAATTACTGTTGTTGTTTACTGTTTATTGACTTGAATGTCACATTACAATGTTATACATTTCAGGGCTTTTTTAACGTGCAGTTGTACACAAAATGTGTAGTTCTAAATGGACTTGTGCAGTTGTAGAAGCACTTCTGTACAGTTAAAACTAGCAAAAAAGGTCATTGCCATCCGATTGGAAGTAATTTACCATGGACGATGGGAAAGGAAAGAAGGAGTTGTACAGTTCTAAAAATTACTTCAAAACAACCCTGATACATTTATAACAAATACAAAAACAATTCATAAACATAACTTTGATGCAGGTCAATAAGCCAGACGAAAAAGGTCTAATTAGACTCGCTCAGACTTGGCTGGCTAATTTATATGTACCCTTACCATTCATAAAGTAAATGCCAAGCATCAAGAAATGCACAAGGAGTCCATACCTTTACCATTACTTGATCATTATATGAACAACCTGTAACCTAATAAAATGAACAGCCTGTCAACTAATAAAATTAACAGCCTATCACCTATTTCACATGAACAGCCTGTCATATAATACAGCAAACAGCCTGTCACCTAATGAAATGAACAACCTGTCACCTAACATAATGAACAACCTGTCACCTAATATAATGAACAGCCTGCCACCTAATGAGTTGAACAGTCTGTCACCTAATGACACAAACACTGCCTGTTACCTAACGCAACAAACAGCCTGTCACCTAATGCAACAAACAGCCTGTCACCTACCTCCCTGCAGTGCCCTCTGTCGTCGCGTCACAGGACAGTCCTTGTGCGCCAGGAGCATCGTCCGCAATTGGACGACTTCGCTACGCAGCTGAGTAACCTCCACCTTTGGAAATAAACAATGACAAACAGACAAAGGCGAATTAAGACAATTGTTTACAGAACAAAACAGAAGTAAACGCAATCACACACTCGCATATCTGCAAAGCTGAACTGAACTGGGCAAAAGCAATCTCTTGAGCTATATGCAAAAGTCAGCCATGACAATGAATTTCAGCGACTTTACATCCTCTGCCTTGGATCACATCGGCTATTATTAGAATTCTGTAGCACCTCTGAGTAGTTTCTCCTGGAGTGGTGCTATATAACTTATGGTTACAATTACGTACACCAACAACCTCGTGGATAAGGACTCTGATCATGACCTCACTTATCATCCTACCCCGTAAAAGATGAACGGAACTTTATTACCACGGCATTATATAAAAAAACTGAGAGTGCTCTTAAATTATGTACACTCCTATGCTCCCCAAGTCAAGAATGCTAAACAACACAAGTGAACAACTCAACCTTAGATAAAACTAGATGAAAAGATGGATGTGTATAATGATCCATCCAGACATCTTTGCTGATGGATAGTGAGTTCCATCAGCAGAGTAAGTGGACAAATGGATGGATAGATGGAAATGTTGACACATGCACAAAAGCCATGGCAGATAGTTAAGACAATGATATAGAATGGATAACTGAGAAGAATGAATAATATTGACTGAATTGGACAGAAGAATAATTGAAAAAGGATATGAATGGAGAGGTGGACTAGTTGGCTGGTTGGATAGAACATAGATGGACAAACATACAGATGGGGGATATGACATTGAAGCGCGTCGGGCCCTTCGCTCCGATGCGAAGGGACATCTGCCAGTTCCACGGGCTCGCTTAGCTGCCAGACAGCGCCGAGCCTTCTCGGTTGTGGGACCGTCAATCTGGAATGACCTCCCCCCAAACCTCCATTTCCTCCACCTGTCTAGTCAATCTTTGTTTCTCAAGTCTCTTAAATCTTTTTTCTTTAGTCGTGGCTGGGCTGGGAGCGCCTCTGAGTAGTTTCTTGAAGAGGCGCTATATAAATTCTAATAATGAATAATGAATGAAAGATAACAGATCGATAACAGGTGGACAAATGAATCATCAAACGAATAGATAGATAGATAGATAGACAGATAGATAGATAGATAGGTAGGTAGGTAGGTAAGTAAATAGGGAGGGAGGTAGATAGATAGACAGACAGAAAGACAAGACAGAGACAGATTGATGGATAGAACAACCTCTAGCCTGCTATTGGCAGTTTGCAAATCCTCTGCTTTCAGCTCCAAACTGTTTACCCAAACCTTCTTCTTCTGGCGACATCTAGCGGCGGCAGCTCTACAAATAAATTACGGTAAACAGTTTACAAGTAAACTATCAATCAATCAATCAATCAATCAATCAATCAATCATTTATTGACATTTATTGACTTGATTAATCTGCAGATGTCATCAACCTAATTGCAACTGCATCACATTTTATTTTTATCATTATCATTATCCACTCACACATCATATAAAAACTGCCTGATCAACCACCTTGCATAAATTAATCATATTAAATTCGCTAGCAGAACACAAAATATTAATACTTGAAGCAATGTATAAAGTGAAACATGAATATACAAGACGCTAGCAGAATATACAACAAAACATAAAAAATTTTAAAGAAAAATTAGGATAATAACCGATTTCGTTCTAAGAATTTTTTCCTCCTTTCGTCGGGATCATCGTCTGTTGACAATCGAGGTTTTTTCCTGCAACACATCAGAAATAAACATAAATTAACATAAATTAACATAAATTAACTGGCATATAATTTTATTGCAAGTAATAAAGGAAGTAAATTCACAGGTAGATTAACCCTTTAATGAGTAGAGCTCTGCAATTGGCTTCCCACACACTTTAGCATATGATCGTCATCAAAGGGTTAAAAATAAGCAGTTCAGTTCAAGCAAAAATTAACAGACCTGTGCAATAATATAAATATAAATACAACACAACATGAATTTTAAAGAAAAATTTGGATAATAACCGATTTCACACGTTCAACCACACAACGACATGAAACTTTAAATGATTCACTCCAATTTCAGAGAGAGTATTGTGTTGTATTCATAAATTTATATTATAAATGCACAGGCAAGATTGATTAGATCAAGACAGTGACTGATTAGGCCTAAAAAATTGTTGTGTTTCCGGTAACCCGACCGACCCTCTTTTATTGCCGCAACTCAAATAATTTGGTAAAAAATTTATTAAAAAAAATTTTTTTTAATAAAAAAAATTGTGCAAAATATTTTTAACAAATATTTTTTAAACATTTGTATTGACACAACAGAAAAGACGTCAACAAAATGAAATTAATAGGACTGTTTTCTAGAGCAGTTTTAGGTGCAGACAGTCGGGAAATAGGCAGTTTATACTCTCTTAGAACGCGTACTTTGTTGCAGCATGTACCATTGTGCAAAAAACAGCCGTGGGGTATACTTTTTCGGATAGTCGCTACATAAAAATATTTTACCAAAATAAAAATATTTTCCGACCTATCTACCCAATTTTTTTTAGCTCTGTTACCGGAAACACACAATTTTTTTAGGCCTTAGATTAAGATTGATAAGATTAGTCATACGGCGTTGACGTATCCGCATCCTGGAGCTGGACCTCCGTCGACGACAGCTTGACTAGACGGGTCGACGTCGTCTCCGATGTCACGGCCGGCAGAAGTGACGCGGGTCGAGGCGGCGTGGGTCGAGAGGCGGCGGCGCTAGAAGACGCGTGCTGGAGCTGGGTCGTGACAAGGTCGACCGCATCCGACATGACCTGAATGTTGTTCTGCAGCACGCTCTGCTGAACGTTCTGCTTGATCGCAGCTTTGAGGCGCTGAAACGTCAAGGTCAAAGCAAGTATCATTTGGTGCTAGATAGATGTGGCTGGGCTGGGAGCACTTCTGAGTAGCCTACCTTGAAGAGGCGCCATATAAAATTCCGAAATAAATAAATAAATAAATAATTGTGCCTTGCTGTACATGTATCTTTTGAAATAGCAAGTCAGGAGCAGTTCATACACTTTATGAGCAATTTAATCACTAATAATAAAATTTTTACTTGTTTCCCCGCATCACACTAACAGAGAAATCAAACAAAACAATATCTTTGCCAACCGGGTACAACCTCATCTACCAAAGTTGGTCAAATATCTGCGAGTGATAGTCAGATCAGGTCATCATACAGTGCATCTAGGAAAAAGAGGCCAAACAATACTATACTCTACTAATCTTACAGTTACACCTAGTTCTGATACGACAGAAAAGCTGGTGATTCTAATCCAGATTGATCAGATCTAATCAAGATTAGAATGCATCTTACCCGCTTTTTTGCACTTGATCAAATCTAATCGAGATTTTGTTGCATTTGAAAAAATTCAATCAACATTAGATTACATCCTACCTGCTTTGTTGTGCAATTGTGCTTGATCATATCTAATCAACACCAAATTGCATCCTACCTGCTTTGTTGTGCTCGCAATTCCCATCGAAGTCGAAGTCGTTGACGTTAGCGATCCAGTCAACGCAGAAGTCGACGACGACGACTTTGCGGTTTTCCCACCAAGCGCTGGAGTCGTTCCAGGAGTCGAAGAACAGAGGTCCATTGTCTCGCTGGCACCGGTAACCACGGTGACCGGAGTCGAGAGAGCAACGGGAACAACGTCGCCGTTCGGAGACTTGATGCCGACTTGGAGGAAACAGATTCCACCCGACTCAGGACTAAAAAGAGAAAGTACTTACGCAGATGAGTTAGGTAAAGATGATCAAGAAAGCAAGCATACAACACAGCATACAACATAACCAGATGACCATGTCTTTACTTTAATTATCTACTCATCCATTTCTATAGCGCCACCTCAAGCTCTCTCCACTCAGAGGCGCTCCCGACTACAGCGCGGATACTCAATCGGAGGTTCACGCCGAAGCGCATGAGCAATTGTGAGTGAAGGACTTGCTCAAGGTCCCTCCAAGTCTCATCACACTTCTTTGAAACAGATAATAAACATCGATCGCAGTCAAGTTCTAATTACAAAAGAATTACCACGCAAATTACAACCGAGATGAGCATCGAGCAGTCTGTCAAACTCAAGTTACATTGCCGATACGCTAACCTACTTGCTAAAGTTTTTCCCTTAATTACTGACTCTTTCATCAATGCGTTCCTACCAATTTTACAGAACCGCATGCTTACAGCATCGTGTTTGCCGACGTAAGAACCGAGTTGAGAACGGAAGTCGACGTCGTCAGACTAGATGTCGTGGAAACGCCAAGAACCATCGAGTCTTGACTCGAGTCGTGGTCGAGTGGCGAGTCCAGGTCTTGAGATATGCCATGCGTCGCTGACAGTGCGTCGCGTGACTGCGACTTCAGAAGACTTGAAGTCGTGTTGGACTTCCACCGCTGGAGCGGTTTTCCGATCGTAGTGTGTACGCCGGTTGGACTCAGTAATGGTATTCTTGACGGCTGTACAGTAACACAGGAACAGTAAAAACAAGGGTGAATCCAATCTATCTTAATCTAATCTTGTGGGGCGCGGTGGCGTAGTGGTGGCGTCATTGCCTTGGAACCGAAAGGTTCAAGGTTCGAATCCACCTCACCGCGTAAGGACCTTTGGCAAGTCCTTCACTCGCAATTGCTCAGCGCTTTGGCGTGAAACTCTGATGCAGTGTCCGCTCTGCATTCGGGAGTGCCTCTGAGTAGATAGCTAGAAGGGGCGCTATAACAAGTGCACATACAAACAAACAAAATCTATCATGGACTATCATGGAGATTGCGGGTGGAGTATATTATATACATGTGTAAATGTACACGTTTTTATATGGCACATTTCTCATGCTCCATATGTCATTTTTTGCACTGTTACTACTGTCATATGTTAACCAGAAAATGTCATGAAGAAATAGTGAGTTTTGAGCAATGTCATCATAATGCACAAGTTATCAACTGATGGAAGCAACTCCACTAGAAGTGCGGTCAATGAAGCAACGTTGGGAGAAACCAACTTGTCTGGAAAATCATGTCAGGCAAAAGAATCTGAACTCCCGTCAGAGCTGCTAGAGCCACAAGTAAGTCGCATTCGTTCAGAACTGACGGGTAGCCACGTTCAGCGCCTGTGTTGGGTCATTTTAAGCTGCTACAAAATGTCCGTAAGCATACATACATACTTAATGTACACCGTGGTTCAAAAAAAACTAAGCCAAATTGTTTTGCATATATCTCAAATACCTGATGACATATCAAGCTAATATTTTCCAACTATTTAGAGAAGTGGACCAAGAATAAAATAATAAAATTTCATGAGACACAGTTGAACGGTTAAAAAGATATGAATTTTTAAACTTCATATGCCGAAATTTCAGTTTACAAGCAATTGTCTGTCAGGTTCAATAAAAATGTTCTCTTATATCTCTAATGCCTGATGATTAATCATTCTAAAATTTTCCAGATATGTAGAGAATTGAACTAACAATATGATTACAACAGTATGGTTTTATTATTTAATTAATTAAGATGCTCAAAATGTCCTCCTGCTTGCACGCAAGCCTGGAAGCGCTGGCGCCATGCATTACGCAACAGCATCGTCGATTATCCTCTGGTCCAGGCCTTCCCACACTTCCAACAAGCGCTGGTTGCTTCAGATCGGTTAGATCATGGATTGTTGTTTGGTAGATTCGGTCTTACATCACGCTCCACACTTTATAACTAATTAATTTTACTTCATCATCCATGAAGACCAAAATTTGGAACTATCAAGCATCGAAACCGCAACGAACACCATAACAGACTTGCTGAAAACAGACATTTCTGGAGATCAAGTTTAAGTATTCATATCTTTCTATCCGTTCAAATTTATGACATGATATTTTGGAATCCTATTCTTGGTTCAATCCTCTAAATATCTGGAAAATTATGGTTTGATTAATTATCAGGCATTGGAGATATAAGAAAACCAATTTAGCTTACTTTTTACTGAATCTGGCAGAAAATTGCTTGTAAACTGCAATTTTGGCATATGAAGTTGAAAGATTCATATCTTTTTATCCGTTCAATTTTATCTCTTGAAATTTTGGAATCATATTCTTGGTCCACTTCTCTAAATAATTGGAAATTTTTTAGCGTGATATGTTATCAGGCATAAGAGATATATGAAAAACAATTTGGCTTAGTTTTTTTTGAACCACGGTGTATAAACTCCGTTGGAAACGTCAATCTTATTTATACCTCACTTCTTGCAGCTGCCGTGCGCACCTCTTCGGTGACAGTAGAGCCACCCTCGTGGTTCGGTCCGGGCAGAGGAATGTAGTTGTCAACGCCAACCCCCGACGTCAGGATCCGCCTAACGGGAATGAGCTTCTCTCGACGATGGTTCTCATCATCCTAGACACACCAACACAATCATGTTATAAACTAGCTGTACCCAGGCTTGAATGCATTTGTGCATTGGCAACAGTGCAGTTCAACAAACATGAGATGGGATGTAGATGTGGACAGCCCTAGATATGCTCAGAGCACTTCTGAGTAGTTTCCTGGTTAATAACACTAATAAATAATAAAAATTATAAATGTGTCTTTACGGCTAGAATTTCGTTATCTAGACTAGTATCCGTTTAGAGGTAGGCCTAGCGGATAATAAATGTTTATAATAACAACAATAATAACAATAAATAATTATGATTTTTATTGTGCCAAGGCCGAAGGAAAGGGCGCTGTACACTGTGCAGTGTACATTATGAGAGATGTAAGTACTGCATAAATGGCATTGTATTTCTTAATTTATATAGCACTAATCACAGCTGTTTTGAATATGAATTTATGTAGCACTCTATCATTACTCTCATACCGTTCATTTTCTGATTGATCACAAGCACCACATGAAATTAATTTTTCCAAATAAAATAAAATAAATGTCTCACCAGTAACATCCCAGGATTTGGAGTGTTTAAGACAGCCTCATTATCACACATAGGTCCTGGAAATGGGCTCGACTGAAACACGAATAATAACAGCAGTTTGAAGACAAGTCATAGTTTAAAAGGTAAAGTACCGTAGAAAGGAAATTTTCAGCTATGTAAAAATAATGAACCAAAAAGTATGGTAGGTAAGGTAATGAATATGGACTGTGCAGAAATTCACTATGCAGTACGATCAGGCACAAGATTATGGTAGGTCTGTACAATTACAGATGAATAGCTTAAGGCTATAATTATAAAATAATGGTTGGGAAAGTCAAGTACTTGTCTTTATGATGAAATCAAGTATATAATAAGGTAAAGTATTAGGCAGTGTGCAAAAAAATAGTCCAAAAGGTAAGGCAATCATCTCTCAGGTACAGAGAAGGTAGTAAACAAGGTATTGAAATTTACCAAACTTTGACATTTCAGTTTGAGAGATCACCTTACCTTTTCTTTCCACAACTTCTTTCCACATACTTCTTTTCACATACTTCTTTCCACATACTTCTTTTCACATACTTCTTTCCACATACTTCTTTCCACATACTTCTTTCCACATACCTCTTTCCACATACTTCCTTCCACATACTTCTTTCTACATACATCCTTCCACATACTTCTCTCCACATACTTCTTTCCACATATACTTCTTTCCACATACTTCTCTCCACATACCTCGTGCATGTCGTGGGTTTTTCCCTCGGCAAAAGCCTTCTTAAAGGCTTCCTCGAATGGATTCTTCGACAGTTCATGGAAGAGACCGATCTCCTCACAGTTGCGTAGGAACTTAGTGGGAGTTGGAGTCTGATCTGCTAGAAAAAGCGATGAACAAACGAAAATTCAACCAACATATATAGTATATAATTATCCTTGATTAAAATTATCCATCTGATAAGCACGTAGAATGATCATAATCCATGGTATGAACGGACGATAACAAGTTATTACAGGAGTCAAATTTAATTGTTGGCAGCCATGCTAGGCGCCCTTCACGTCTTACTGTTTGGTCCACCAAATGCCATCTGCCGAATGGAAGGTTGAGTGAACATACGGGAGGTAGCGGGAAGTGATTCCATGTTCGTGTGCCACTGTGCCCTTCATGTCAGAGTGTTAGAGCTCTTTACCTTAAACCCATTCCCAAATAATTAATCAGACGAACTGATAAAAATAGTTTAATGGAACAAATTAAAACAATCGATGTTTAAGCAATCCATAAAGCGGTTAATGGCCTGAAGAACATTGACCGACCTAAAAACAAACAACTGACCTACAAAGGTGATGACGCTGCCCGCCCTTGCATTGCCCGATGTCAGAGCAAGGCACATTTCATGCTTGGCCTTGTGCACGCCAAGGTGATCCTCATTCGTGAAGCGCTAGAACAACAAACATCTTATCATGCATCATCACACTACCACAAACTGAACTTAATTAAAAATCAATTGATCCTTAGTCAAAACAAACTGCAAATCCAACATGTCTACAGATCTACACAACTAGTGAATTCCTGGCTGTTGGTGAAGGAAGCGAAGAAGAACAATGTACCTGACTGGGACACTCAATTTACCTGCTAGAGGTAACAGTTGGGACCAATGTTAGCATGGTTGTTTATTGATAACACTAATATCCACTAATATCCAGGGCCGATTAGCTTCACGCAATGACCAAGAATTTCGACCATTAAGGTGATACAAGGAAATGTAAAGAGTGGCAGCATAGAACAAGGAAACTAAGGTCTAGGTTGGCTACTTAAGGTTAAGGATGTATGACATGCTACTTAGGCAAGTAAGTCTGTGGTAAGCTAAAGTCAGGTAGACTGACATAAGAAATGATAATCGCGGTATGACACATAAGGTATGGTAAGATAGTGAAAGTTCATATAAGGACAGTAAGGCAAGACGGTGTATATATAGCCAGTTATGAAATGCTAAGCTAAGGCCTAAAAAAAAGTTGTGTTTCCGGTAACCCGACCGACCCTCTTTTATTGCCGCGACTCAAATAATTTTGTAAAAAATTTTATTAAAAAAAGTTTTCATTAAAAAAAAATTAATAACAAAATTAATTTTTTTCTTAAAAATTTTGTTTTAACATTTGTATTAACATAACAGAACATAAAAAACATAAGTTTAAAAACATAACGGCGCTTGGAGAGGGTCTTCAGAAGAACACGATCGCCGGCTGACCAAGCTTCATGGGTCCACTTCGTACGGAGGATGCATTCCTCCTACCGCGAAAGAGAGCGTGTCTACTGGGAAGACATCATCGCTCGCCAGTCAAAGGATCCGAAAAAACTCTGGACTACTTTTGATGGCCTCCTTGGCCGCCAAAAAGCCAGTCGAAAGTCCGAGTCACCATCGCTGTTCACTGCAGATGCATTCCTTGAACGATTCTCGGAAAAGATCGCATCAGTTCGGAATGCTACTGCCGATTCCTCTCCACCTGCGTTCTCTACAACGGACTGCCGGCTTCCGGTTCTACACGAAATATCAAGTGTTGAGCTACGATGCTTAATTCTTGCCTCAGCTCCAAAGACGTGTGAGCTAGATCCTGCACCTACATTTCTTGTGCAGGAACTTATTGACGACTTACTGCCTTTCCTCACGATCCTATGCAACCGATCTATCAGTGAAACATGTTTACCAGCTTCACAGAAACGATCGATTATTCTGCCTGTTCTTAAGCGTGATGGTTTAGATGTGAATGATCCAGCTAACTATCGTCCGATTGCAAATGTAACTTTTCTCTCTAAACTTCTAGAGCGCATTGTTGCTAATCAGTTGATTGCATATTTAGATGTTAATGAGCTGATCCCTTCGCAGCAGTCGGGCTTCCGGAGGTACCACTCCACAGAGACCCTTCTGCTCAGGCTGCTTTCTGACCTGTACTCTGCTATGGACCACGGTCAGGTTACACTCTTGGCTCTCTTCGATGTTTCTTCTGCATTCGATTCTGTGGACCACTCCATCCTCTTACAGCGTCTTTCTACATCTTTTGGGCTAGTTGGCCAGCCTCTAGAATGGCTGCGTTCCTTCTTATCCGACCGTTCAAACTGTGTGGTTATTGGTTCCTCTAGGTCCCTCTGGGTTCCTGCTCCCCTTGGTGTACCTCAGGGCTCCGTACTTGGCCCTCTGTTATATCTTCTCTACACGGCTGATCTCTGTCCTCTACTTGAGTCCCAGGGGCTCCTTCACCAAATCTTTGCTGATGACACTCAAGCTTACATACATTTTAGCCCATTTGACTCTGTTAACACTGTGCGCCTGATGTGCCTGACTGTTGACGTCCTTTCCTCTTGGATGGCGTCAAACCGGCTTCTCTTAAATCCCAGTAAAACGCAATTCATTTGGCTGGGCGGCCGTCGGCAACTTGAGAATATTGACCTGCCTCTGCTAGCTCAACTGTTTCCGGATGTTACTTTCTCTTCCACGGTCCGTGACCTGGGTGTCACCCTTGACTGTGAACTCAGTCTCACCCAGCATGTTAATCTTGTCGCTAGAAGCTGTTATTATCAGCTTCGTCAACTTCGAGTGATTGCTCGCTCTCTCTCCCATGATGCGCTAGTTGTGCTTGTTCACGCTTTTGTAACTAGTCGTATTGACCATTGCTGCTCAATCCTTGTTGGCCTTCCCCTTGGGGTTCTGGGACGGTTAGACCGGGTTCTACGCTCTGCTGCCCGACTCATCGGGCGAATTCCTAAATTTTCGCCTGTCTCTGCTTACATGCGTGATGTGCTGCATTGGCTGCCAATAGCCCAACGCATCAATTACCGCATTGCTGCCCTTGTTTCTCGCTGTATTCTTGGTTGTGCTCCATCTTATCTGCGCGTCCTCTGTCGTCCTGTCTCTGACATTGAAGCGCGTCGGGCCCTTCGCTCCGCTGCGAAGGGACAACTGCTTGTTCCACGGGCTCGCTTAGCTACCAGACAGCACCGAGCCTTCTCGGTTGTGGGACCGTCAATCTGGAATGACCTCCCCTCAAACCTCCATCTCCTCCATCTGACCAGTCAATCTCTATTTCTCAAGTCTCTTAAATCTTTTTTCTTTGGTCGTGGCTGGGCTGGGAGCGCCTCTGAGTAGTTTCTTGAAGAGGCGCTATATAAATTCTAATAATGAATGAATGAATGAACAGAAAAAACTTCACCAACAATGAAATTAATAGGACTACTTTCTAGAGCAGTTTTAGGTGCAGACAGTCGGGAAATAGGCAGTTTATACTTGCTTAGAACACGTACTTTGTTGCAGCGTGTATCTTTGTGCAAAAAAGCCGTGGAGTATAATTTTTCGGATAATCACTGTATGAAAATATTTTACCAAAATAAAAATATTTTCCGACCTACCTACCCAATTTTTTTTAGCTCTGTTATCGGAAACACAACATTTTTTTAAGGCCTAAAGTACTTATGAAAACAAGATGGTAACAAGTGAATGAATTGTAAGGTATGTACACATGTCTAACCATTCCACATCCTGGCTCTGTGCATTCAAATGGTCTGTCATCTCCCATGACAGCGATTCTCACTGAAACATCAATCAACAAAAATTACAAGAGTATATACAGAAAGATCCTCGTACCCAAAGTTACATCATCATTGTGATGCAAGCGGTAAAGTACCTCTGACCAATCAAACTTTGCTTCATAAATCACTTAAGTTTTTTTCTTGTATTGCGAAAGTAAACAAAAATTGCAAGTAGATTGAAAATGAACAGTCAAATAAACACAATATTTTCAAACATCAGAAATGAACTGCTATTGAATTAAATTAAATTGCACATTTCTTAAATAGAAAGCCACAAAAATTCACGCAGGTATGCGCTCAACCTTAAGTTTTTCTGAATTTTCTCTTTTAAAGAGTAAGGTGCGAGTTGTCAAGTGGTTGGGTTACAGGAAGTGCAATTTCACATTTCCGTCACGCGTTTTAGCGCTACACTCAGTACTTACTTACTTACTTACTGGTCAAATTTTACTGGACGTAGCAGGCTCGTGTAGGTCATAGGCCATTCCGGACGGCCACATTGTTTACCTTCCTCACGGTAACCAACGGGTCAATGTAAACTTTTACCAATCAATTACTTGGATGTTCACCCTTCCACTACAGCTTGAAGGGGCGCTATAACAAGTGCACATACAAACAAACAAACAAACAAATGAGGAGGAGGTAGGACTTGGAAGGAAGTGGTCCATTATTTGGTATTTTTGGCTATTTGAGAATCCTTTCGGTACCATAACTCTCTACTTCTCGCAATTTTTAGTGGCTGTGCAGTTTCAAAAGTAAAGAACTGAACGGCATGCTTACGAATACTACACGCGTATCTTCCTTATAATGCTTGACATAACAACCGATGTATTAATAGCATTGAAATTCTAGGCGCTATACAAATCTGACCACAAAACGGATACAAGCTGCCCAGCTGATAATCGCCAATCTAATTAACGTTTCATAAGACTTACAATTCACAACGCAATTTGAGAATCGTCCCGGATTACCGGGATGGCAAAGAGTTAACGTCCAAAAGGCTGAAACAGTCTAAAACTCAAATAATAATCCAATATTCCAAAAGTATTCGCAAAGGTTATTCTCACAAATTTGGACGCCATGTTGTCGTGACGTCATACCTGTGAAGTATTTTGTTGCGCTTTACCTTGGAAATTGATATGCTGAAGTACCTGCGTTCGTTCGTACCAAAAAGACTTGGGCAATTACAATAAATATTTTAAATCGAACCAAATGTAATAATATCTTGGTGCTTTGACAATGCTTTATACCACTTAAGCGAATAGAGTAAAAACAAATATGCGAACGGTAGCCTAAGTTAAATACAAACTCTTCATTTATTTTACGTAGAGGAAGTAGGGGCGAGATGGATCCTTCGGGCATGATAGATCCCGTCGATATAAGGTATCTATGCTTTCGCCAACTTCCGAATGAACTTTAATTACTGTAGGCCTGGCCCTACTGTTGGCGGTTAGATGATTTGTCCAAACTAAACGACCGAAATCTCATTTTCTAGTTTTTTATGATGAAAAGTTGATTTTCGACCTGTCCTATCTTATTTTCAGAAAACACTTAGGCCTATTTACTAAAGTATTCAATTGCACATTGTGACAGGCTTTTGAAAAGTTTTGATGCAAGTACATTTGGTTGAACATCATTTTCTGCTGTATGAACGAATTCAGTATTGGCGGGATGCCCAGCAGAATTAATATTTTATTGGTGAAATTATATATAAAGTTCATAAGTGAATAATAACCCTTTTAAAAACTTTTTCCTAGTTAAGGGGGTTTAACCCCGAAAACCTCCTTGTCTACGCCACTGACTGACGACCTCAAGTCGAAATTCCAGTGGAAGGCGCTTGCAATCAGAACTAACGGCCAACAGGAATGGCCACGTGCACGCGTGGAACAAAGAGGCCTTCGGGGGATGTCCATATTTTACGTACGCACTAGGCAGGAGGGTGAGGTGGTAACTGGATTTAGGCATTCGTTCAGATGTTTATAACCGGCCCTTCATTCGGTGTAGTCTGTTTATAAAATGCTATTTGTTTATTTTACTCAATTCAACAAATTTACCCGATTCGATCGAACAATTAATTAACCCTATAGGATCCAGTCGAATAATTAATTAACCCTATAGGATCCAGTCGAATAATTAATTAACCCTATAGGATCCAGTCGAATAAATAATTAACCCTAGGAGGTCGACACTTCGTCATGGAGGCGCCTTTCGCTGTAGACAACAGGTCTAATTAAGTTCTTAAAACAACTCGACGTTGGGAGCTTTCGCGAGGTTCCTAACAAGAGAGCTCTATAAATAGGTGCATGTCGTGGTTATATTAAATGATTATCAAATTAAACACTTGCTATGCATGTATAATTATTAATTATAGGTAGAAGTTAAGCTAGGCAATTTAATTGGCGAGTTTAGGTAATATGTGTGGCAACATATAAAATATTAATACATAAAACCAATGACTGCAGCTAAGCGTAATAACGAGTGGTCAAGATTACCATGACAACAAAGGACGCTAATCCTATTCGTGATTGGTGCAAACTGGAAGCGAATGACGTGACGAGTTAAAAATGACGTCAGCGAAGTGGACGTTAAGTTTTTGACTCTCTACAGGTATATCTGGAAATGGTGGTTGTTTCGCTGCGGTGATCAATCCAAAGTTGTGATTTTCAGAGTAGAGACGAAGGTAATTGAACTGTTCGGACGATCAACCGATAGTTCAAAGTATTGTGCATTAAGTGCAACGCAATTTAAATGAGAAATTTGCGTTAGTGCATAATAATCATCGTGTGAAGTGTGAGACACTTGCGAAGAAGACGAACTCTTAGGCAACAGTCTGAAGAGTCGTGTAATTTGAATCGGCTAGCGAACAGCTGATTCGGCGTGTGAAGTACGAGGGACGTTTGGTCAACTGGAGAGGAGCTGTGAGGTGAATGCGACGATTCATCTTGTGTGCAACTGATTCACGGCAAGATACGAGTAAGGCGATTGGTGTGGTTGCTTCCATGACTGCATTTCAACCGTCTGATCAACATTCTTGACTGCGACGATTGGACGACGGAGAGAGCCGAAGACATTCGAGTTTCATACAACTCGACAGATAAGAGCAAATATAATATTTCCTAAGTAACTCGCCACACTAGGTAAATAGGATTGTTATTTGTTTGTGCAATTGAATGATATTGAATAACTTTATTCTATTATATATTTCATAAGAAGCTGGGAGTTCGTTGAATTTGGAAGAATTTCTTGAGTAAGTTAAACCCAACCGATTAACCACTAGGATAATAAAGTGCCCTTTTACACGGGATACGACAACTATGGGGTCCTACGTTCCGGAATATTAAAACTGGATTTTTAACTAACACTCGAAATATCAACGAACAATAATCTCAAGTATTGAAAATGTATAGTTTTAAAGTTATCGCTTTTGCGATTGCGAAAGAACGACTTTATTGATAAGCGTTTACTCGATGCGATTTGTTTAACCTCGCGTAACCATAGAGTACGCATTTCAAGAGGGAACATTTTATTAATCTTGTTTAAGATTATCTTTTGAAGAATTTAATTCTTGTATAGCGAAAGCTATTGGGAAATACTTGTTAACTGAGTAAACAAGTAAGTAGACCATGTCGTCATTTGGAGAACATGAACAGTGGGTTAAACTCGCTAAAGAGATGGGAATGGAAGGTGATGAGTTGAAGACGTATGTGCGTGATAGACAGCAGGAAGCAAGAGACGACAGACTGCGTGAACGAGAAGATCGAAAGCTTAAAGATGAGGCCGCGGCTGCAGAAGTTAAAGCAGCCAGAGCACGAGAAGAGGCACAAGCAGCCAGGGTACAAGAATTAGAGTTAGCAAAAATAGCGGATGCTAGGCTTGAACGGGAAAGTCGTGAGAATGACGCCAGACTGGAACGAGAATCGAATGATGCGAGATTAGTTCGTGAAGCGGCCGAATGTCAAGCTAGGAGAGAAATGGATCTTGAGGTCAAGAAGCTTGAATGTGAATTAAGAATGAGAGAAATTGATTCTAGGAATAATCAGAATAGAGGTGAAGCCACATTCACAATGGTTGGTGATGGTTCATATCAAGGAAACAGTAGCCATAACAGAGGAATGAAAGATATAAAATTCCCTGTATTCAATGAGAATAAAGATTGCTTGGATGCATATTTATTAAGGTTTGAAAGGACATGCACGGCATACGAGATAGCAACAGAAAATTGGTCTCTGATGCTAGCCAAGCATCTCGAAGGAAAAGCCTTAGAGGTATATCAAAGAATGTCATCTGAGGAGACACAAGATTACGAGTGTTTGAAAAGACATCTGTTAAAAAGGTTTCAATTAACAGAGGGTGGATATCGTAACAAATTCAAGATGAGTAAAATGGAGTCAGGTGAAACACCTACAGATTTTGTGCATAGATTAAGGAGATATATGCAGCAGTGGCTACTTCAAGCTGGATTCGAGAAAACCTACGAAGGAATGGAGAACTTATTATTAAGAGATCAGTTCTACCTTACGTGTAGCAATGAACTTAAGATGTTCCTCAAAGAAAGAGGCAAGATGAGTCTAGAGGACACATTAAACTGTGCCGAGTCTTATATCGAGGCGCACGGATATAAATACACAGAAAGTAATCTAAGGCCTCCAGTGAAATTCAGTAACGAAAGACCGAATGTGAAACCGTTCGACGATAAATCAAGAGAGAGGTTTAATGGAAACATAAATAGAGGACGAGGAGACATGAAACAGAACAGGGAGACGAATCATAATGGAAGTATGAATAGAGGATTTAGTAGAGAAAGAGAACAGGCGGCTGAACATAAGATAACTTGTTTCTCATGTGGCCGAACCGGACACAAGTCATATGATTGTTCACACAAACAAAAAGGAGTTGTTAAACATACTGCGGCGGCTATACAAGTATATGAGAATAGGGCGTACAAGATAGCGCAAGCAAATGAAGAGTTGAAACTAAATGAAGTTGAAAAAGAGGAAGAACATAAGAAGGAATTACCGATACAGTTGGCAGCAAGTACAATGGTTACTGATCGGAGAGATGATGGCGATGACCTTGAGAATAAAAATGAAGGTCAGCTAAAGGTGAACGGTGTGATTGCCAGTTGTCTATATGATTCTGGATCAAGCACATGTATTGTCAAGAGATCGCTGGTAAATGATGTTGATTTCACGGGAAGAGAAGCCCAATGCATATTAATCGATGGGACATTGAGAAATTTTCCGACAGCAAAGGTTAATATTGAAAGTGAGTATTTTACAGGAAACGTTGAAGCAATGGTGATGGAAGAACCGGTGAAACCAGTAATTATCGGTAGGATGAAGGGACTAAAATATCTGGTAGTGAAAGAAACTACAGATAACATGATAAACTGTGATCGGAGTGATACAGATGATAACGAGAATAGAGAGGATAGATTGAAAAAGATTCAGAAATCTTTAAGTGTTGAGTCACAAGGACAAAGTGACAAAAAGAAAGTTCATTTTGCGAGTGAAGTCACAAGTGAATTAAATGATGATGTAACGGATGACGTCATAGAGAATGATGATGTGTGTCAAACGACAGCAGCAGTTGAAACCAGAGCGGAATCAAAGAAAGTAACAAAATACAAACAGTTGAAAGTTACTGAGATGCCGGATTTAAATGTATCAACAAAAGAAATTAAAGAGTTACAAAGCAAAGATGAGACTTTGAAGAAGTTTTGGGATAAAGCAATTGATTGGAGTGGTGATGACAGTGTAACAGAAAAAGTTCTTTATGTGAAAAAGAATGGATTATTGTATAGAAGGTTCAAAGAAATATCGAAAGATGATGCGAAATGGCAGTTAATGGTCCCGAAGGAACTTAGAAATAAAGTGTTAGCCGTGGCCCATAATTCGCTATTGTCAGCTCATCTGGGCATGAAGAAGACCTTTGATAAAATTGTGGATGAATTTTATTGGCCATGGATAGGACCAGATATTAGAAGGTATGTCCTGAGCTGTGATATATGCCAAAAGTCGGTGGACGAAAAGGTGAATTATAAAATATCACACTGGAGTGAGAAAAACAGAAGAACGAATGAGGTTCGGTATAAGAAACACAATGGTTGGCCGTATGGGCCAAAAGTGAAAAAGAATTTCAAACATGAACCGTTTAAAGTAATAGAGACTCGAGATAGATACATGATCTCAAGGAATAGATGCGGGTCGAGTAATATTGATGAGAATGGGAAGATGTATGGAAGACATGTTGATTGGAAGAATAAGGAGAATAATTACAGGAGATGTGAGGTCCAATCTAAGAGACAAAATAGATGGATGAATGGAAGATGCATAGATGATAATGAAGTGATTAGGAGAAATGTGAGTTGTAACGAGAGGAATGTAAACAATGATAATATGAGAAATTATCAATATAAGTCGAGAGAGTTTAATAGGAACAATAGAATAGACAGTGATAGGTCTAGTAGATTAAATTGGAGAGACAGATATGATAGTAACATAGTTGAAACAATGGGAAAGTGTTATGAGAATAAACCATGGTACAGAAAGACCAATGGTAATGAATCTGTAAGGGAACAGAGAGAAACTGGTGGAGTGCACCATGATGAGAATAAGTGGAGAGGTAGAACATGGAATGACAGAAGGTGGTCATATCCTGTAGATGTTGTAAACAAAGGAGGTAATAGTGATAACTATTATAGGAGAGAAAATGAGTCACTGAAAGGAATCAGATGGAAGACTTATGGAGATATAAATAGGTACAGATGCGAAGAAATGAATAATAGGGATTCAGAGATCCGAAATGGTAGTACATTGAATACGATAAGAAAGCCAGAAGTAAAACATGGGACTCATGTGTGGACCAGACGAGTGGTCAAAACAAGAGAAGAATAGATGTAAAAGTGAGTTGATAAGTGTGTATATAGGTAGGGTGGATAGTTAAGAGGATTGTAAATAAATAAAAGTTGAGTTTAAGTTAAGTTGAGTTGTTTAGTTGAGCAGGTGTGAAATTTAAGAGTAGTTGACTAAGTGGAATGCATAGTCAAATAGTGTAGTGATATAGTAGTAGGTGAATGAGTAGTTAAGAAGTGAAACAGAAATTAGTTCATGTGAGTAGTATATTGTTATTTGAGTGTGTTGTGATTCAAACATTCATGTGAACAAGAAATTAATTATGCACAATGAGATGAGAGTGAATCATCAATTTATAATAAAAAAGAACAGTATTGATTAAGTAGACGAGTTTTATTTAATGAGAGTTGATGTAGAAACGTCAGCATACATATCGGCAATAATACATGACGATAAAGATGGTGAGAATGAAGAGGAAGAAATATTGAGTTTATATGTGAGTAAATAAAAAGAATTGATGGCACCGTTGAGCGACTTGACTAAAAAGTTAGCTCCTAACAATAGTGAATGGAACCAAGAGTTAGGTGAAAGTTTTAAGCAGTTGAAAGAAGCACTAGCTAAGACACCAATCCTTAGGTTACCAGACTTGGAGAAAGAATTTATAATACAGACAGATGCATCAGGAAAAGGGATAGGTTGTGTTCTTATTCAGCAGTATGAAGGAATAAACCACCCGATTGCATATGCGAGTAGAAAATTGTTGGAAAGAGAGATGCGATATTCAGTTGAGGAAAGAGAATGTTTAGCCATAATGTGGGGAATCAGTAGATTTGATCGATATTTGTGTGGAAGAGAGTTTGTGATCGAGACTGACCATTGTGGACTACAGTATATGAAAGAAGGGAGGATGAAGAATGCAAGAGTCATGAGGTGGAGCCTCGCCCTTCAAAATTATTGTTTTACAATACGTTACATTAAGGGATGTAATAATGTAATGTCCGATTATTTAAGTAGAGGATTGACCTAAGATTTAAGTAAATCAATGGTGATACTATAGGTAGATAAGAAGTAGTTGTGTTAGGTTGTGATGTTGTGTAAAGTAGTATAAGCATAGGCATAAGCAGTTATTGTAATTTGATAATTAGATAAGTTGATAAAGCCTGTGTACAGACTTTTGAAGAAAGGGTATTTGTCGTGGTTATATTAAATGATTATCAAATTAAACACTTGCTATGCATGTATAATTATTAATTATAGGTAGAAGTTAAGCTAGGCAATTTAATTGGCGAGTTTAGGTAATATGTGTGGCAACATATAAAATATTAATACATAAAACCAATGACTGCAGCTAAGCGTAATAACGAGTGGTCAAGATTACCATGACAACAAAGGACGCTAATCCTATTCGTGATTGGTGCAAACTGGAAGCGAATGACGTGACGAGTTAAAAATGACGTCAGCGAAGTGGACGTTAAGTTTTTGACTCTCTACAGGTATATCTGGAAATGGTGGTTGTTTCGCTGCGGTGATCAATCCAAAGTTGTGATTTTCAGAGTAGAGACGAAGGTAATTGAACTGTTCGGACGATCAACCGATAGTTCAAAGTATTGTGCATTAAGTGCAACGCAATTTAAATGAGAAATTTGCGTTAGTGCATAATAATCATCGTGTGAAGTGTGAGACACTTGCGAAGAAGACGAACTCTTAGGCAACAGTCTGAAGAGTCGTGTAATTTGAATCGGCTAGCGAACAGCTGATTCGGCGTGTGAAGTACGAGGGACGTTTGGTCAACTGGAGAGGAGCTGTGAGGTGAATGCGACGATTCATCTTGTGTGCAACTGATTCACGGCAAGATACGAGTAAGGCGATTGGTGTGGTTGCTTCCATGACTGCATTTCAACCGTCTGATCAACATTCTTGACTGCGACGATTGGACGACGGAGAGAGCCGAAGACATTCGAGTTTCATACAACTCGACAGATAAGAGCAAATATAATATTTCCTAAGTAACTCGCCACACTAGGTAAATAGGATTGTTATTTGTTTGTGCAATTGAATGATATTGAATAACTTTATTCTATTATATATTTCATAAGAAGCTGGGAGTTCGTTGAATTTGGAAGAATTTCTTGAGTAAGTTAAACCCAACCGATTAACCACTAGGATAATAAAGTGCCCTTTTACACGGGATACGACAGTGCACACCTACATAGGTCTACCCAGAGACCAGGCAATAGGCCTATATATTTCGCATATAGCCTAGCACTTATGGTAAGCAACACTTTGTCTGCGAAAGACAATGGCAGTTGAATTAAAGACCATCGTGCCATGCGCTGCTTCAGACGTGAGTCGGCTGCAGTGACGCAGTTGGTGTGTCTACGAATCCAAAACAACTTTGATCGCTTGATCATGCAGCGATAGACCTAGCCTATATATATATATATATATATATATATATATATATATATATATATGTATATATATATAATTTCTGCTCGTATTGATATTCCCAGTATGCATATATATATGTATATATATATATATATATATATAATATAGGCCTATATAATATATATTGTATTGTATTAAAACATTTATAAAGCGCCCTATAGACTAGGGTGAACCGTTCAGAGGCGCTCCCAGTGCGCAAGGCCACGAGAGAAGAAATAAGTTTCGAGGAAATAAAATGAGGAGGAGGGATTACCAGTTAGAAGTTGAGACCGAGTAGATGCATGGAGACAAGAGTATTCGAAAGAGAGGGGCCAATTGATGTAAAGGATCGGAACTGAGCCATAGAAGCCTATAATAATTATTATAATGTGAGCTTATTCCCTCACCGTCCTCACGCCTGTCCTGGCTGTCCAGTCTCTTCAAAATTATTGTTCAGCGTTGCTTATAGGCTTATCCCAAATTAACTGTACTTTGGTACATGTAACTAATTTCTACTTAGAAGTAGGCCTATCTACAGTTCTTTAACTTTGTTATCGACAACAACGACAAATTCCTCGTATTTTGTTCTTCAAAATCCAGCAGCAGCAAACAGACATACACAACAACAATATTTCACGAATATCAAACAACTCAACGTTAAGACATTCTTTTCATCACTCTTACTCTGCCATTCTTGTCCACACACTTGGCACTCCTATCAAAAGCCTATATCACTCTTAGCGTGCATCACTCCTTCCAGCCGCTCTGTCACTCTCTCTGCCTCTCTCTTACTCTGTCTTTCTCTCGCTCTCCGGCGTCGGTCCGGCATCAGTAACTTTTCCGCCACTCAGCCACCTGGCCTACCTTATATATACCTGTACACTCTTGCACAATAATTAGCTGACCATTATATGTTATACAAAATTGGCTTACATAGCCTATATAATTTTAAGCCGTGGCGTCCGCGCCAGGAGCCCTCCTGCCTTTACGAGGAGCTTACGGGGTTTTACGCCACGCCAGAGGCCCGGCAGGTAGGCCTACTAATACAAATAAACTACAAACGCACAACAAGAACAAAAACAACACAGAGCCACACAACCATCACTCCTCACGACAATCTTCCTCAGGCCAATCCTCCCAGGTCAATCCTTTCAGACAGTCATGCATGCAATTCCTAAAGCAACGCAGAAAATCGCCTATATATATATGGCCTATGCGCGAAGTGCTGGCGTCATTTTAACAGCATGGGGAGGCCACCCTATTTTGTGGGGCACAGACAGGCGCCTCGAAAATAACTTTTAAGGCCAGTGTTATTTCAGTTATGGTTTTTCAGTTACAGTTTCAGTTACAGTTATCCATTTTTTTATTTTTCAGTTACAGTTTCAGTTACAGTTAACTGCAATGGGATTTTTCAGTTTCAGTTACAGTTATTTTTTATTTTTCAGTTACAGTTTCAGTTACAGTTATTACGTGTATTTTCAAACGTCACAACTACTAAGACACTTATCACAGTCACACATATTGCGCAAAGTTCCCAGAAAGTTGAATAGGAGGTCAATCTGATTTTACATATTGTCAGTTGACTTTAAGGAACACACGACGTTCCAGGTTTACACTAATCTGTTTCGCTTTCTTGCACACCAGTCCCCACAAACTGAGAGCTCAACATATATGCTTGTGAAGCAGGCGCGGATACGAAGTCTTCTGCAATCAGAGCCAGAGATGGATAGGAGCTCTGTCGATCCACCCAGAAGGACAGTCCATTATCTAGGTCACCGTTGAAGATGGTTTGCTTTCGCCAAGTATCGATCAAGCTCCCCATCGATACCGGACGTCCTTAATGCTGAACTCAAGGAGCTTCTGGTCCGGTTATCCTGCGATAAGAGCTTGAAGCGCTTCAATGGCGGTGGTTGATTGTTTAGCAGTTTACCGCCGAAGCCTGAGCAGGAAAGGAATAGAAAAGGGACAGGAACCGGAAGTGAAATGAACATAGAGAACTTAACGTGTAGTAGAGTAGAATTTCCGTTCAATAAGTAAGTAAGAAAAAGCACTTGTTTTATTTTCAAGTTAACTCCTTTTGATTCTTCAGTTATACAGTTATTGTTTTTCAGTTACAGTTTCAGTTACAGTTATCTATTTTTTTATTTTTCAGTTTCAGTTGCAGTTAACTGACAAAGATTTTTCAGTTATTCTGCTATTTCAGTTACAGTTTCAGTTAATAGAAATAACACTGTTTAAGGCTTAGTCACAGTGCTACTTTTACTCTGACGCATAGTTTCACACAAAATTATTCCGATAATAGTTTCGTGCGATTTGTCTTGCTTTGTATTAATATTCGTTTGATATTCTTAGCGTGAGTGACAAAAAGTTGGTGTCCTGCACGGTGTTGTAAACATTAATTTTCGATTTGTTCTAGCTTTGTTTGAACGCCAGCTTCTATTTAAAACTCAGTTACATGTGGATGTTTCTTGAACGCTTCTCACGTTCTCCTAATTTCAGTTTGATTGTTTAATTAAAAGCGGACTCATCAATACCGGTTATAAGTACTTATAACATCAGTTTATGATATCGTGCGGGTATGTCCGAGTGTCCATGGTGCTTCATCTCTCTTTGTCTCTGTCTGTCTGTCTATCTTTCTCTGTCTGTCTCTCTGTCTCTCTGTGTCTGTCTGTCTCTTTGTCTCTTTCTCTGTCTGTATGTCTGTCTCTCTCTGTCTCTATCTGTCTCTCTCTGTCTCTTTCTCTCTTTCTTTCTCTGTCTCTGTCCATCAGTCTGTCTGTCTGTCTGTCTCTTTCTCTCTGCGTAGGCGTGTGTCTGCCAGATTGTGTTTCTATCTATGCGTCTGTGTGTTTGTGTGAGCGTGTGTTTATTTGTGTGTCTGTGTGTGTCTGTATGTGTGCGTGTGGGAGTGTGTGTGTGTGTGTGTGTGTGAATGTGTGCGCTTGTGTTTGTGTGTGTCTGTGTCTGTTTCGACTAAACTCTGTTGATGTATATATTTATATACAGTCGTTTTAAAACAGCTGGGGCAAGCTTCGGAGCTTTGAAGTTTGCTTAAAGATACATTATAGTGGGAGGCGAAGACAATTCTTTCATTAGGGTCTCCACTATCAGTGACTACAGTTACAAGGTTCGTCTGCTTCTTCTGTAACAGTATACCCCCTATAAGTGATCAACTGCATACGGATTCAGTTTGAAAGCAGCGTGGAGTTCCATATAGGAGGTAAATATCTGTCATTCCTTATTCCATCATCTGGATCTGGCTAATGCATGCATAGGCGCCAGTAGGCTACAAGAATGCAGCTGATGCCTAAGGTTGGCTATCTATGCATGTGTTGCAAAATGACACATAAGTTTTGTAGGCGTCCAAGGGAATCAACCTAAATTTCGGTTTGGGAGACCTATCTGGACCTAAATTTTATTTATGACCATAATAAACAGTCTGTTAAGTCACGCCTAATTTGTATAGTGCCAATCAATATTATACACAAGGCCGTATATAGCTAGGGGGTGTTTGGGGTGTTTGAACACCCCCTCCCCAAATGGAAAATGTAAAAAATAATATAAACGAATTTACTAGCACATGATGTCAAAACCATGAAATAAAACGATGAAAACATACCCCAAAATAAGAACATGTAAAAAATAATCGAATGCATTCACTAACACCTAATGACGAAACGTGAAATTAGACGGAAAATGGTTTTAAAAAATCCTTTTCCGATGACTAAAAAAGGTCGTCAGAGAAATTCTCCGCAGAATAAACACCCCACCCCCAAATCAAATCCTGGTTACAGCCTTGATTAAACAGTTAAGTCTATGCACATTCTATTCGTTTATTAGTCGTGCATTGAATGAAATCCAGAAAACAGTATATGAAGTTTCAGAACTTACTCTAGTAAGCTATACACAGGCCTACGGTACGTGTGTACCTTGAAAGTCGACTAAATTGCTTCTTTTCGTTAATTATTATTAAATTTTAGCCTACTCGTGCATGTGCTGAGTAGGTCTACGTTACAAAATTCACAGTAACAATGATGATGATGATGAAGGTGGTGTTGGTGTTGGCGGTGGTGGTGGTGGTGGTGGTGGTGATGATGATGATGATGATGATGATGATGATGATGATGATGATGATGATGATGTAAGCTATTGTTTTCGAATTAATATCATTACAATTTTGAGGATTCATAAGTAGGGTGTAGGCCCTATACCTTGGGTAGACAACAATAATATCAGCTTTTAATCAGTTTCCTGCATCGTTAACTATACAATCTAAATTATTTACCAGCATAATTTCGAAACTTTGGATTGGTCTTGCTGTATTCTAAGTCTAAGATCTACAACACGGTATGATAAGTGCACAGCCTACTGTAACTTGTGACCCATATTTTTAATATATATATATTTGGCCTGCATGGGTCACTCGGCCCTTGCTTGCCCTGGGGCTCATATTTACGAAATCTACGCTAATCTGCGGAACCATTCAAATGTTTTAATTATTATAACCGTTCGTGACTATTCAATCAGCTTATTGGCTAAAAGTTGCCGCTCAAATGTTCGGTTTAAATTAACGCACTTAATATTTCCCAGGAGCCAGCTCTACGACATATTTATGTATGCATATATATATATAATATATTAGACGTACATATGTATTATACATACATACATACATACATACATATATATATATAGCCTCTATATAATGTCACTATAAGTCTATAACGGTGCTTGCCCGAATGCTATAATCTAGGTCAAATGATAAAGAACTGGAAATAGACAATGCTTTTAAAATATTATACGACCATTGTCTATAATAATATACCAGAAAACAGCGTCTGTTTAGCACCAGGCTGGTTGCTGTATACAACGGCTCTACCGTGATGTAACACACTCACAACCAACGTATTGACCCTATGAACTAAAACTTAAAATAGCCTGAAGACAGACGGTATACTCTACAATAGGAGGTAGGCCTACTGTTATTTCAATCTTCCTTTGTCTTACGCCAATGCCACACCTTGAAGAACAGTTCTGTCACTCAGAAACCATCTCATTACTATACGCACCACCATTGAAGACTAAAAAGCTTCCTTTCTCCTCCACGATTTATAGTTATTAAATACGAAAAAATTTCATTTGAATCGGCGCCAACATGGCATGCACTGGAGCTATAAAAAGAGATAATCCGGATATCCGGTCGCGTCGATTTTAATGGCGTGTGATGCGTTTTATAGCGCATTTCGTTGCTTCACGTATTGGATATTTAATTATCGGTCATGAGTGTCAATGTTCGAATACGATAAATCCGGAGAACGTTGTGTACATGTATCCGTGTAGGTAGGACGCCCTCGTGAGAAGCAGGAGCCAGACCTGGTCTCCGCGGTCGAGACTCAATACAGCAATGTTGGACGACGTCGCCCAGTATGGTATGCTCTCCGCCCAGACGGTGGCCACCATCTCGCCGTTCTTCAGTACCATGACGGCAGCCTGCAGTAACAAAATCAGAGTAATGTAATCCACCGCGTGATGTGTTGTAATTCAGTGCAATGTATAGTGATGTAGCCTACTTGAATGTAATGTCAATAAAGCCAGGTTCAACCAGCCCCCCCCCCCATGCTACCGCCCTGGCGTCACCTTTTTTTGTCTAAACTCGGTCTATTTGCAAGGGCAACATCCGAAGAGGCAAGAAATACGAGAGGGCACTATATGTATATATGTGTGTGGGTGTGTGTGCGCGCGCGCGCGCGTGCGTATGCGTGTGTGTGTGTGGTGAACTGTAGAAACATAACTGAGGGGTCAGACGTTGATTCATGTGGAGTTGAAGACCTTACTATTATGGGGACTTAAAGGAAAGACAATGGTGCATGGGAAAAGGGCTTATACCCCCTCAGCCTCCCGGCAATTCTCACCAGCTGAGAGGAACAAACCACCCCGATATTCATTCATTCATTGAAGTCGAGAATTTTGTCTAGCGCCTCTTCAAGAAACCTACACAGAGGGGTTCCCAGCCCAGCCACAGCAAAAAGTAGGATTTAAGCGACCTATAAAAAGCATTTAAGTGCATCCCAGTGCAGTGGACGCATCTAGGGCTAGCACGGTCCGTCCACGGGGACCCAAATGGCGTGGCGACACTAATCATCTTCGATATGACAGTGTCGTCAAACATGTAACAACGGCCCAGCTTCACCAACCCCGCCCCCCTCCCCCCCCCCCGTCATGACCGCTCACCTTTTGTCTGCCCTGTGCGGAGACAATGACATTGAACTGGAAGACTCCGTTGACGGGTGCCGTGAATCGACCTGTCGACGGACTGTATGCCGAGCCGATGTTCGTGATGACGCGGTCGAAAACGATGTCCGTGTGCTCCGTCACTGGACCGAAATTCTCCGTCAGACCTGCGAAGAATGCGACCTTCTTCTGCGTCGGGGCAGGCAGACCTACAGTGAGATAGACACAGAAACATGCAGTCTCATTAGTGATCATCGTCATCGCTCATGGCTCCACACATAGGAGAAAGACGGGGCATGCACTTCCCCCTGAAAGATATAATGCACGCATTTTTAACTATGGCTTATAATACCACATTGTATGGTTCTTGACAAATTTCTGCGCTCTAAAACACTAATTTTGCTAATGATAGGCCTACACGGTGCAAAACAGTTTAAAAATTTATATGCATAAATTTACATGCATAAACCTATGTTAAAATTACATGTTCTTGATTTCTTGCTTTTCATTTATCAAGATCTTGATGAGAATTCTTTTTGCCGTGACCACCATGCTCCACCCATGCAACTAATTTATCTGAGGTTCGAAAGGCGATACATGAATAATCTCTTACACCCTTGTAATTATAATAGATGGTGTTGGACTATCGGAGTGGTTATCGTGCTGACGAAGCTGAGTCGATCTCATCGAATTTTTCAATAATTAGAAAGAAGATGAAGACGATGATGAATATACGGCGATAATGATGACAAACTGCGATCGATGTTGGTGATGCTTATGATGACGACAGTGACGACGACGACAACGATGACGATGATAAAGACGATGATGATGGTTGGACATCGCCACCATGCCAGGCACCAACGTGGCAACAGCGCTCTCTATATAATATTATATATCAGAATCCACCATGCAGCTGCATGCCTACATCAGCATTGACATGTCACCGTCTGTCTGTATGTCTGTGTGTCTGTATTTATGTCTGTCTATAGGTCTGTGTGTCTGTGTGTGTCTGTGTGTGTGTCTGTGTGTGTCTGTGTGCATGGGCGTCCGCAGGAATTTTTCTAGGGGGGCGCAAACTTTTAAATATCTGCCACATGGTCTAAATTTAATGAGTGACAGTTTGAATTTCCATATTACCACGAGAGCATCCTAATAGCCTACCTATACGTTATGCACCCAAAGAAAGGAATACAGGTTCAACTTGTAGAACGAATCGATAATCACATTGAAAATAGCGTTGTAACAACCACAACCAAATAATTTAAATTTATGTGCAACTATGCGGAAAATCCAGGGGGGCGCACTTGCGCCCCGCTGCGGACGCCCATGTCTGTGTGTGTCTGTGTGTGTCTGTGTGTGTCTGTGTGTGTCTGGGTGTGTGTGTGTGTCTATCTGTCTATCTGTCTGTCTGCCTGCCTCCCTGCCTGCCTGACTTCCTGCCTGTCTGTCTATCAGACAGATAGACAGACAGGCAGATAGACAGACACACACATGTCCATGGTAAAATTGAGTCGCTTTCAATGTCACGCTGTAAAATGCCACTTACAAATTATAGGCTATGAGTAAGATGACGACTACTAAATAGTAAATACCTGGAGCTCCTGGAAATCCTGGAAGTCCATCCAGCCCCCCATCGCCCTTGTCACCCTGCGGCCCCGGTGGACCACGAGGGCCCCGTATGGGCAGACGGACGGGCATCGAAAGATTGGTATCATCACCCTTGCAGCTAATCTCCAGTTCGCACACCCCATCGCCTGCCCCTGAGGCCCCCATCGCCGACGCCGAAGCCGCCTCTCGGTCTCTGGCCCTTCCACCGCCGCCGCTGTGCCGACCTCTATTCGGCTTCTCACGCTGACCGACGGCTCTCCCTACAATCGCCAACACGGTGAGCACGAACGCCGCCAGTAATACAAAGCGTCTATCCATGTTGTTTAGGTTTTATGTGTCGCTGTTGGATGATTTCAGAACCAATCTAGAATCGTTAATTTCAGATCCAATCTAGAATCGTTAATTTCAGATCCAGTCTAGAATCGTTAATTTCAGATCCAGTCTAGAATCGTTAATTTCAGATTAAATCTAGAATCGTTAATTTCAGATCCAGTCTAGAATCGTTGGTTGTTCGTTGAAACTTGAAAGCAGTTCACAAGCAGTTCAATCGAAACGTATAACCGAAACTTCCCTCTAGTTATCTGTTATAATATGTTGACGTTTGTGTACCGTTCCAATAACAACTTATTTCTTCACAAACTCGTTACAATCCTTTTCCGCATGCAGCCCTATTTTCTTTACAAACGTGTGTCGGCTTTTTGCAAGCGTTACAAACAGCACATCTTCCGTTATAACAGCAGAACACGAACTACAGTAGCTGTTCTATTGCAGCAGCGAACAAACTGTTTCCGTTTTATTATCGCAGCAGTTCATGAACGGTATACAGGAGAACCTTGTGTGGGTGGTGTGGCCGCTCGCTCGCAAATAATCTACACCGCGTGTCTCAAACATTGACGCCCCAGCGGCAGGCCGCGCGTTAAAACAAGTCCCGGACTAATTCGACTGCTCCAGTCCGTTCCAATCCGTTTTTCAAACGGTCGGATGAGATTATTGCAAGGCTTT
>OX243818.1:24043811-24056311 GCA_945859605.1 Lumbricus rubellus
GCACCATGCACTCGCCAGGATTCTGCCTGCCTGCCTGCATGTCTGCCTGTCTGTTTGCATGCCTGCCTGTGTACCTGCCTATGTGCTTGCCTGACTGCCTGTATGCATGTCTGTTTGCATGCCTGCCTGTATGCCTGCCTATATGTGCTTGCCTGACTGCATGTCTGCCTGTCTGCCTGCATGTCTGCCAGTCTGTTTGCATGATTGCCTGTGTACCTGCCTATGTGCTTGCCTGTATGCATGTCTGTTTGCATGCCTGCATGCCTGCCTGTATGCCTGCCTATGTGCTTGCCTGACTGTCTGTATGCCTGTCTGCCTGTCTGTATGCCTGCCTACATGCTTGCCTAACTGCCTGCTGCCTGTCTGCCGGCCCGTCTACATGTTACCTGTTTGTCTGCCTGCCTGCCTGCCTACATGCCTGTCTGTCTATGTGTCTGTCTGTCTGCCTGCCTGCTTGCTTGCATGCTTGTCTCTCGTTATGTGCACATCTGCTTGTATATCTGTATGTTTGTTTCTCCGTGTTTGTCTCTCACACTCTGTCTGTGTCTCTCCCTGTGTGTGTAGGTCAGTCCGCTTGTTGCCTCTTTACATTCTTATAGTCGGGCTATCCATTGTTGTGTCTACAGTTTATTGCTGCATGCGAGTTTCGATCATTATGCATGCTACTCTGTCTGTCTGTCTTTGTGTGTCTCTATCTGTCTGTCTGTCTCTCTGTCTGCCTGTCTGCCTGTATGTCTGGCTGGCCGTATGTCTATCTGTCATGTGTCTGTCTTTATGTCTGTCAGCTCTTAATCAGAGAGAGTTGACGCATTAAGAACTCCGTCAAATCCGCGACCCCTTATCGCAGCCAACCATGCTGTAAAGATGGGCGTACGCAACATTTCAAATGGACACTTTCATAATAACACATAAACAATATTCATATATATACGTAATATGTATATATTATTATATATGATGTATATTGTCATTCCCACTTGAGATATCTCGAAAGTCATCACGTGATGATGTGAATGCTGTATATAAATAGCGTATACATGCATTGTTACAGATTCACAAATATACAATATGTAATTTTTATTATGTATGTATGATTGCATGCATGTACACACGCACCTCCACACCCACGCACACATCCATCCACCCATGCACTCACACACACACACACATACACACACACACACACACACACACACCTAACCCCCTACACACACGCATAACACGCACAATTACATAGACTTTACATACAAGCACGAACAAATTCCCGATGGGCCACGCACGCATGCAGGCTAAGAAGAGAAGCATAAATTTGTAGCGGCATAAATTTCTTGGCCCCCACGTATGTATACAACCCCCCGCGCGCAAATCAATCTGAAATTGTTGGAACTGCGCATATTTTCCGCAGGTGTATTATACTAGTCCTTTATACGTCGGCATACCCAGTGTAAGAATTGTGAAAAAATAACTGGGGGTTGGACCATTATCCACTTAGAATTGGGGTGTGAAAAACAGATTTTACTATGGGGCTCTAAGAAAGACTGGGGGTTGAAACCCCCCAAACCCGCCGGCAATTCTCACCCTGTGCATTATACCCTAAACGCCTCGCTCCCTACGAGGCCTGATCTTTCTTAGATCCATTATTAAATAAGAAAAATTCGATAGAGAACCTCTCTGCGAAATTCACCCGATATATGACTGATCATCTCATACAGAGTGCTATTGGACTGAGATTTTTCGCAATAGGAACATCGCATCGGATGTGGGACTCTCGCACAGTTATAATATAGCAACTGCATGAAGCGTTTTTGGTGTTAGATAGGGAAGCGCATCGGTGACATGCGATTATTTTTATTTATCTAGTTCGCACTAGATAGTACACATATATAGTTTATATAGTATCGCATGTCACCTATGGGCCCCATTTTACTCCCAAAACCGTGAAGTAAATATATACGGAATACATACATACAGTTGCACACTGTAAAGGCCTGTGTATTTATACGATGAACCCTATATATTTTATATGTTGCATAAAATGAATACCACATTCTAGAGTCTGCATTGTAAAGGTCCGCTGCCCCCGGACATAAGTTTGGAGGGGGCATGTTTTTTGTTGCCACGGTCCTGCCTTAAAGTAAAAGCACGACAGCAGGATTAGAGGAATTTTTAGAGCTGCACAACGGTCTTCTCTCCGTCACCACCCTCCAGTTTTTGATCTTGCCCCCTGCCTTGGGGTGGGGGTTGGAATTTGGTTTTTGGGGAAGGGGTGAAAAAAGTCTAGATTGAACATTGCCCACCCTACATGGTAAATAAATCCAAACCGTATGACAACGAGCAATTTTAATTATTTTGAGCCGCACAAAAATACTTTTACAGCTGCAGAAATTCCGTTAGAACTGCACTTGTTGTATAGAATAATTGCACAACGCTAAAAAGACCTGGGGCTAGGGTTTCATAGGCATTTAAAGCCTACTATACATGTTAAAGATAATTAAATATGAAGAGCTTGAGCAAAATTGGGTAATACGTTTTTGCTAGCCATCTTGTTTTGCATGACATCAACTTGAGTCATCTTTGGTATCATCCATCATCTCATCTCGCACTGCATCACTCCAGCCATTAATCTTATGTATCTCTCTCAGTTGCTTTGATTACTCCATCTCTTCTGCTATCTGGTCAACCGTTGCACTTCCCCCATCGTCTTTCCCCCATCCCTGCGAGCACAAGCACGACCCCCATCCACGTTCACCTCCACCTATACCTCTTCGGATCATACCACATTCCTCTGTCTCTCTGTCTCTGTATCTTTCTATGTCTCTCTGACTGTCTCAATCTCTTTCTCTGTCCGGCTCCCTATTCGTCTCCGTCTTTGTCTCTGTCTCGGTTGATTTGTCTTTCTGTGTCATGTCGGTGTCTGTATCTCTCTCCGTCTGCCTGTCTCTCTATCTCTTCCCTCTTTATCTCTGTCTATGTCTCTGTCTGGTTGTGTATATATCTCCCTCGTCTCTATCAGTTCCTCCGCGTCCCTTCTGTCCTCATTCCCGTCCCTCCAAATTGTCACCCCATCCCGATCCGGATTCCACTCAGATAATTGGGAAGTGTCGTCCCCCTGCGCTTGCACTTGACAGTTGCCCTGTAACCTATATATATAGAGAGGGCAACCCACTGAACCCAAGACATCAGACGACTGATGATCCTGTTAAGCACCAAGTCATGCGGTGTCTAAGGCCACCAGACACCGCTGTGGATAAAGACGCAGAGTTGTCTAAGGCCTATGTGAGGTCAGTGGACTTGGCTTGTAGCGCGGGGTCTGCGGAAAACAAAAGATTCTAGTCACCCAATGGGACGATAACTGCAATTGCGATTGTCATTGAACGCGATTAGTCATAACATAATTATCAGTTGATTCTTTTCCTGTAATAAATGTCTATCCATCCTCCGCCACAGGGAACCAACAACGTCCCTGTGCCGGTCCTAAGCCCGGACAAAGGAGGAAGGTTTGCCAGATGGGTGGAGATACACTGGCAGAGGAAGACCAAGACCATAGAAATCCGCAAAAACCACGACACAAGTGACATAGCGACCCAGATGCTTCAAGGTGTCATGATGTGGAGCCTACATGCACAGGCCGGTCAGGACAAACCGGTGGAGAGAGTCGGAGGAGAGAGCGTACTTGGGACACATACGGGCATTGACCCAGGTTGTCCTTCGTACCTCTCTCCCAATATTCTCTTCAATCGGACAAGGTGGTCTAGCGGCTCCAAGATGTTAATGGTATGGAGCGGACCTGCTGACCGGACCGGTTGAAGCTGGGAAGCATGATGCGAGACAGACTCAGACAGAGAGTGGCGTCGGACACCTACGGGTTGTTAACCCACAGATAACGATGATGGTGATGAATAAATGTCTAAAACGCCTTCGATGCTTTATCTGTTAATAGCGTGTAGAACTTGAAAGGAGTGCAATATCAGATACATGTATGTACAGGGTGGTCCAAAATAAACTGCACAATGATAAATTGATAGTACTATATTCAGACCAATTCAAATATAACCGTGAAAATTCACCAAAAACACAGCAATTATTTTTACTGTAACATTATATGGATGGATTTCATTACATAACATGCTCAATTTGTCCTCCTTGCTGCTCAACCACGCATTGAAGCCGACGACGCCATTGATCAATTGCGCGGTCATAGAAACGCTGTGACAGCTTGGTCCACTCTGTGACGATTGTTTCTTTCAGCTGATCCACTGTGGGGAAACTTTTACGACGGTATACCATCTGTTGAAGCCTTGAAGGGCGCCCCAAACAGCGCAGTCAACTGGATTAAAGTCCGGGCTGTTTGGGGGCCACATGTTAGGCTCAATGAAAGAAATGTTGTCACGTCGCAGATACTCCATAGTGTTCTTGGCGGTGTGTGATGGAGCGCCGTCCTGCTGTAGGGTCCAAGTGTAGTGTTGGCATAATATATTGCACGGATGTCAGGTAAAAGACCCTCACCAAGAGAAAATATATAAATAAGTAAGAAAAATGGCATTAAACATTGAATTGTTATACATTATATCACGAAAACTGTCACTGTGCAGTTTTTTTTGGACCACCCTGTATGTATGTATATACATCATATTGTGCTAAGAGTAGACCGTATAGAATGGAAGATTCGACCTCTAGTTGCGATGGGCACACAATATAACATAGTGACTGATTGGAACAGATATTATCGTTGACTAGCCACTGCATGCGCAGTATTATAGTGGGCTGGCAGCTGTTCCTGCTTATACAAGTCGACGGCTGATGAGCTAGGATTTGTCTTTGCATTGACGATCAAAGAGAGACTGGAGCAGGTGTAGGTATATCCTAGCCTATAGGCTACATGGAATGCAGGAGTCATTTCACATTACAATCCCTATCATGTTTCCAATAACAATTCTCTAGCGCCTTTCAGAGAACCGCCAACGCAAAAAGCACTGAACTTACTGAAGTATATGGTTGTCTATAATTATTATAGTGACTGTTCTGCAAAGTTGCGTAGTATACAAAAAGGTCTGAAAAATTTACTTTTCTTTATTTATATTTTGTGCAGTGGTGGCGCCAGCAGCTGTAGGACTATACGATTTCAAATGGTCGCGTCAGGGTGTTCAAACTTTTACTTAAGTACAGTAACGCGTTACTTTTACTTCGTTACTCTATACAACACTGACGATGGTGATATAGATGACGATGACGACGATGATGATGAAACACGAGAAAGCATAAACTGATTACAACGAAAACAATGCCAATGACGACACAACAAATAAATAGCATCGATAAAGGAATAATATGGTCATTGGTCAATTATAACCGACCCTGCGGTTCCTCATTAAAATGTTTCTCCAGCGTCGTATAAGCTTACTCCTTACTCCACTTAGTGCAGATTACCCTTTCGTCGTTTCACTCGCAGTCAACGCTCTTTCAAAACGACTCTCCTGTTTACGACCGTCTTTAAACCGATGCGAAGTTTAGACGACCGGGTCAAGTTGGGGGGTCAACGGGGTCAGAGGGTTAGCGACGGTGGTGTGGATGGAAAACGAAAGGCTTGACGCGTGGAATAATCTATACGACGAGCAGCAGCAGCAGCAACAACAGCAGCAGCAGCAGCTGAAGAATGAAGAGTTCAGACATCTAGAGTGAATCGATGCGATGTTTGATGCAAAAAAGCGCGGCTTATACTTTAGGAAATGGACTCACGATGAAAGATGATGATGATGATGATGATGATGATGATGATGATGATGATGATGATGATGATGATGATGATGGTGATGATGATGATGATAATGACGATGGTGGTGGTGGTGATGGTGGTGGTGGTGATGGTGGTGGTGGTGATGGTGGTGGTGATGGCGATGCATGATGGTGATGATGGTGGTGGTGATGATTATGATGATGATGGTGATGATGATGATGATGACGATGGTGGTGGTGATGATGATGATGTTGACGATGATGATGATGATGACGACGACGACAACGACGCATCCGATCTTGTCCAATATGGTTTTTCTAATCTAGCTTCAGGATCTAACTAATCTAATCCATTGCAATCTAATCTAAACTAATCCAATTTAATCCGATCCACTCCGTGTAGTAATCCCTGTTTCAATTGTTTTTGTATGTTCATGCATGAGTACAATGTGATTTGATTTCATTGTGTGGGCATGATACCATATCTTCCTGTATACACGACTCATGTCGCAACGTATTGCAACTGGCATTTATATAGCGCCTTTCGTCCGTCTCAACATTGATCATATGGATTGTATGCACTTCTTCTTTCGATCGATAATCCTGCAGTCCAGACCCAGGACGCGATTCACTGACCTCATGGACTGCTTCAGAAAAGCAATGGGACACAAAGACTCAGCCGGATCACAAGTAAACAAACTATATCCAGTTGTACTATATCTAACTCCTGATCGAAGCCAGGGAGTTTGTTTCATCCGACTTGGCAAGTTTCTGCTTTTACTGATTCTTGGCAAGACAGTGCTAAAATAGGCTATAGACATCGACCTAAGTTTACGTTAATTTTCGTTAATTTTTGTTAACAACCTGAATGCATTACAAGAGTAATATTAAACTCGGCGTCAATTCGTCGATCCAATTGCTAATTGGTCTGCTAAAGGCATATCCACGTACGCGTCTAGGCCTACTTGGAAAAATCTAATACACTTTGTCGCCAGAAAACAGCTGTGTGATATAATTGAAAAGACCTTTGCTTCTTCAGTGTGTGTGTGTGTGTGTGTGTGTGTGTGTGTGTGTGTGTGTGTGTGTGTGTGTGTGTGTCCTTCTGCTCTTGTCTATCTTTCTATCTTCTCTCTGTTTAGCCTGTCTGTTTCGTCTGCTGCTCGTCTATTCGATTTAGGCCTGTATATTTATCTGTCTATTTCAACTTTAATTAAAGCACAAACTCATGCAGTTATTCGCTTTCCTTCTACAGGAAAACTGCTCGACCGACGTCATTATGGCAGAGAAGAGTAGGCTACGGAAGCAAAGTCTTCATTAGACCTACTGCAAGAAGCAGCTCATAGTGATTTCAAAATTTCTTTCAGGAATTCATATAGAGTCGTCGAGTCGCTTCGCAAGGTTTATATGAATAGACAATAATTATAATTGTGAATAATTCGTGAATGCTAAAGCGTCACTTACACAATTTAACACAATGCCAAAGTGGAAGCAGATTGTATTCGCATGCTGTTGTGTGTGACTGATACTATAATTTATATCTTCCTGTATACACCGCCCATGTCGCAACGTATTGCAACTGGCATTTATATAGCGCCTTTCGTCCGTCTCAACATTGATCATATGGATTGTATGCACTTCTTCTTTCGATCGATATTTCTGCAGTCCAGACCCAGGACGCGATTCACTGACCTCATGGACTGCTTCAGAAAAGCAATGGGACACAAAGACTCAGCCGAGTGACAAGCAAACAAAACTACATGTCTATGCAGTAGTAGGCCTACTACTGAAGTGATCCCTTAAGTGTAATGCCTATAGTGTTGATAATGTAGAGTGGGCTGTGGTGGTGCAGTGATGGGTTCGGTGCTTTGGAGCCGGAGGTTTCCAGGGTCGAATCCACCTCAAGCCGCCGCGAAGGGACCTTGAGCAAGTCCTTCACTCGCAATTTCTCGGGCGATACAAGACTGGGACCAACAATACACCGTAAAGACAAGACTGGGACCAACAATACACGCTTCTTTTAAACAAATTACAATAAAACGCCAGCATCGCAAACAGTGCAAATCAGCAATCGAGCTTCCGGTTCCATTGCTATAAGAAAGAACCCCATAACGTGAAGAAATTTCTTCTGGGGCGCAGGGTGGGACGTTCGCTCCCCGCCCCATCGTAGATCAATGCCACCAGTGGGGAATGAAAACACCCCAACACAAGAGCCACCGAGCGCCTAATGGACCAGACAGAGCAAGACTGGAATACGCTTAATACTATCCCTGCGATGTGTTTCATTCCCTACTCCACCCGAGGCTTATGACGACCAACCACCCATCACACCCACCCCCACTCATCACCCCACCCCCCACCCATCACCCAAATCCCCCCTCACTTCCCCAACCAATCACCCACCCCAACCCCCAATGGACAGACGGTGATCGAAAGACATGGATGGCATCCGTAAACGGACTTATTGCGCCTCGCTACACTGGAAAGTAATATACATACATACATACATACATACATACATACATACATACATACATACATACATACATACATACATACATACATACATACATACATACATACATACATACATACATACATACATACATACATACATACATACATACATACATACATACATACATACATACATACATACATACATACATACATACATACATACACACATACATACATACATACATACATACATACATACATACACACATACATACATACATACATAAATACGTACATACATACATACATACATACATACATACATACATACATACATACATACATACATACATACATACATACATACATACATACATACATATTACTTACATACATACATGCATACATACATACATACATACATACATACATGCATATATACATATAGACATACATACAGACAGACAGACAGAGTCATACAGACACAGACATGCACACAGACATGCACACAGACATACAGACTGACATACAGACAGACATACAGACAGGCGTATATACACAGACATACAGACTTGCATTCGTTCGCTCTGTAACTGGTTCTCCTCCTCTCTTGACATGTTTACTGTTTATAAAGATCTCCAGCAAAATTTAATAATCACGTACGATATTTCAACACCATCGAATGATTCTCGGTCACAATAAAATAGTAATAGCTTAATAAAGGACTCGTAATAGTTGTAGTAATATTAGTAGGCGTTGTTGCAGCAGTACCGTACGAGTATCGTAGGCTTATAATTTTATCAACCTCTACAGAGGCAGTATGCAGTGGCAATAGCTGTGATATAGGCTACTTGTAACTTTATTATTTAAATTAATAACAATAAAAATTATTTTTATGATGGTATTAAAGATTATAATAATAATAATAATATTATTAATAATAATAATATAAAAAATATATAAAAAATAATAATAATAAGAATGATGATAATAATGATAATGATAATAATGATGATGATAATAATGATGATAATAATAATGATGATACTAATAATGATGAGGATAATAATAATAATAATAATAATAATTCACGTACGATTTTTCAGGCCGCTTATGAGGCCGACAACAGATAGGGCCTTTCCAGACTGTGATTTTATATTAGGCGGTAGCGAAGTCCCTGAGGGATCCTGTATACCTCGGGGCAAAAAAATAATAATAACAATGGTAATAATTATAATAATTATAGACAGCTGATTCATTCTCTCGTGTGTTTCACACCTGCGTTTCATCTTTTGGGTGTAAAAAATTATAAAAACGCCGCAATTTGCAAATACCTTGTGTTCATAAAACCATCATATAATATATATAAGACTAAAACCCTAAACACACCCATGCATAATTACATACATATATAATTGTATATAATATATATATGCATATGTAACGTGCATTGCTTGTGGGTACATACTTTATGTATACAATGGCTGTTTTAGGCAGACACATTGGCCTTCGCAGTGTAAATATAATGGTCTGCTTTGGCCGCTGTCGGCCCCATAAACGGTTTATTTCAGTCGGTATAGTATCTACAGCCGCAACCTTCTACAAACGGTTTATTAGTGTTTACGGAATTCGATGGGTTCGTGCGTGCCGCCGCAGTGGAGCGCCTCCTAGCGATGGCAAAAACTGGCGCCAACGACGAGTGTGACGTCAACGGTTGGTATCTCCTCTGGTTATCCATCGTCTTTGTTTTTGTCGCCGCCATCTGCTTTCGTTTTCTTCTGCAGCCCGCTTTCCTCTGCTTCTTTATGTCTTCGGGTCTAAATCCGCGCATTAGCATCAGTCTTGTTTCAGCAGCCCGCATCAATATCTCATCAATCGGCGCCAATGATTCTTAGGATGCCGTCGGCTGCGGCGCCTCTGTATGTGATGCTGCTACTCTTCTGCAGCAGCCGCCGTCATTCGCTTGGCGCTTGATTTTTACACACGCTGCAGTGCTAACTGGAAATATTGAAGGATTTAAGTCACCTCTCTACTAACTGTGTATACATACGAGTCAATCACGTGACTGCAACCAAAGAGAAATGTATACAGTGGATTTTTTTATTCATTGTCTATAGTGATCGCTGACATTGTGTGTTTAAATAATACAATCACCGCATTTTTTGCACCACGGGCTAAGAGAAAATTAATAGGTTAGGCCCACTCTATTGTGTAACTCCATATAATACTGGTTTACGGTATTCATTCCAAAATATTGTCTATTTATATATCAAATTAAATGGGTTCTTTTAATAATAAAATCATATTTTTCTGTCGGTACATTGAATTATTGCCATTTTATAGAATATTTCAGATGATTTGAAAAAATTGCTGTATATGCTTGAGGGTTCGTAGTTAAACGTTCTATTCGTGGCACTTACACACTCGGCTTTAGTAATTATAATTGACATTGAGAGGCATGCACGCTGTCAAAAATTGCATGCCTGAAGAGATACACGGCTAAGTCAGCAAAACTGCTATAAGTGATCTTGGATGAGTGCGTATTTTCTATGAGCTTCACAGAAGAAACTTTTAGTCTACTGTTGACATTATTTTGTACGTCTAATCGAAATTAAATGAATCGTTTGACTAAGATAATTATGTGTGTTCTTGTGATCTCGTTCATTCTCCCTATATTGCATGCAATGATGCAAATATGCAATTTCTCTTTCCCTTGAGCTGAACACCTCTCGATAGCACTATTTTAGATTAGTTTGATATACAGGCCTGTGTACTGCAGGGCTATTTGTTAAGCGTGCCGTTCTACACAAAATGCGCAGTTCTAAATGGATTTGTGGAGTAGTAGAAATACTTCTGTTCAGTTAAAAATAGTTTTAAAAAGGTCATTGTCTTCCGTGCAATTGAGAGTAATTTACCATGAAGGACGGCTAACGCAAACACGGGGTTGTGCAGTTCTAAAAATTTCTTAAGAGAAGCCATGTGATACTGCGCTCATAATCTATACATAGACACACACAGACAGATAGACACAGACACACAGATAGAGAGACACATACAGACGGACAGATAGATATAAAGTGGAAACCTAACGTGTATAGTAGACAGTAGTACCGTGTATACACTGAGATTGAACAGTGCACAGTCCATTGCAGTCGTATAGGCCTATACGTGGCATCTATTTAGACGCCCGTCGACTGAGGCGCCACAGGTCACTAAAGCAAAGTAATTGAGCGGTGAAATGCTTACGTAAAGATGCGCGGCGCTGACAAACAAAACTGTTTTTGCCGACTTCACCATCAGCAGCATCAGCATCATCATCATCAGCAGCAGCAGCAGCATCAGCAGCATCAGCAGCAGCATCAGCATCATCATCAGCAGCAGCAGCATCAGCATCATCAGCAGCAGCAGCATCATCAGCAGCATCAGCATCAGCAGCAGCAGCATCATCATCAGCATCATCATCAGCAGCAGCAGCAACAGCAGCTGTATTATAGCAAAAGCATTTCGGTGAATATTGTGCTCTATGGGCTTTTTTCGGTGATGTATAGTTTCACAGGAAGAACTTATACAGACGTAGCCTACGGGTGGGAGGACGGTTAGGCCTACATAGAAAGATGGTCATATAATTATATTGACATATATACACTGATATAGACAGAGATGGAGGGGAAGATAGGCATACACACAGACTGACAGAGACAGATTGAGAGAAAGACAGGCAGGCAGACAGGCAGGGAGGTGGCACATGCACACTGCACAGACAGAAAGACGGAGGAAAGTATACAGGCAGGCACACAGACTGATTTAAAGACGATTTGACGTGCAGACTGTAGAGGGATGTGTGAGGAGCGGTCGGGTATGTTTTTTGCCTTGTTACCGATAGGTCGCAGGTTCGAATCAGCCTTAAGACATAACGTGTAGTGTGCAGCCACCCTGCGTGGACAAGTTGCTCATTCACATTATTATTGTCTGTGAAGAAGGCAACGGAAAATCACCTCACACATCTCATCTCTTGGTGGCATTGCAAGTCAATGAATGCGCCTTTGACGGAGAGCTCATTATTGTCATCAGAGAAAGAAAGAGAGGGGTAGAGGGAGGAAACAGACAGACAGGCACGCAGACACACAGACAGATATACAGACACACAGACAGACACACATACAGACACACAGACACACAGATAGACACACATACAGACACACAGACACAGACACTCAGACATACAGATACAAGACAGGCAGGACGGACAGACAGAGAGACAGATACACAGACGGACAGACAGACACACAGACAGTCAGTAGGACGGCTTA
>OX243818.1:24058811-24073811 GCA_945859605.1 Lumbricus rubellus
GTTTTAGACTTTTATGTATAATAGAAATCAAACATAATGCTTTCGCTGTTTGCTAATTGTATTTGATTGTGGTTGCGTGCTTTCAGTTTTACTTAAAGTGGCGCTATATAATTCATGATTACGATTATGATCATGCACTTACATCTTCACTTATATTAAGATTTCTCAAATCATCTACTATATCTGTTTCAGCTAGCTAAAATTTCAAATTTGTAATCCATATGGAAAAAAACGAGGAAGAGTGGATACTACACCCCTTGCTAGCCGGAGAGTTAACTAAGGTAGATACTTTGTGTGTTTGTGTGTGTGTTTGTGTGTGTTAGTGCATGTGTGCTTATGCTTACATGGTATGCGCATTCAAGGTATACATATACTCTATGTGTTAGGTGTGTGCGTGTTGGTGTGGCTGTGTTAGTCCTCCACCCTCCCCCATGTGGCCGCATCCGAAACTTTCTGAATCTGTCACTGGGACGGAGCGAAGCAAAACAGGGCTATGTACACCGTGGTTCAAAAAAAACTAAGCCAAATTGTTTTGCATATATCTCAAATACCTGATGACATATCAAGCTAACATTTTCCAAATATTTAGAGAAGTGGACCAAGAATATGATTCCAAAATTTCATGAGACAAAGTTGAACGGTTAAAAAGATATGAATTTTTAAACTTCATGTGCCGAAATTTCAGTTTACAAGCAATTTTCTGTCAGTTTTAATTAAATGTTTTCTTGTATCTCTAATGCCTGATGATTAATCATTCTAAAAATTTTCAGATATGTAGAGAATTGAACTAACAATATGATTCCAACAGTATGGTTTTATTATTTAATTAATTAAGATGCTCAAAATGTCATCCTCCTGCTTGCACGAAAGCCTGGAAGCGCTGGCGCCATGCATTACGCAACAGCATCGTCAATTATCCTCTGGTCCAGGCCTTCCCACACTTCCAACAAGTGCTGGTTGCTTCAGATCGTTTATATCATGGATTGTTGTTTGGTAGATTTGGTCTTACATCACGCTCCACACTTTATAATTAATTAATTTTACTTCATCATCCCTGAAGACCAAAATTTGGAACTATCAAGCATCGAAACCGCAACGAACACCATAACAGACTTGCTGAAAACAGACATTTCTGGAGATCAAGTTTAAATATTCATATCTTTCTATCCCTTCAAATGTATGACATGATATTTTGGAATCCTATTTTTGGTTCAATCCTCTAAATATCTGGAAAATTTTGATATGATTAATTATCAGGCATTGGAGATATTAGAAAACCAGTTTAGCTTACTTTTTACTGAATCTGGCAGAAAATTGCTTGTAAACTGCAATTTTGGCATATGAAGTTGAAAGATTCATATCCTTTTATCCATTCAATTTTATCTCTTGAAATTTTGGAATCATATTCTTTGTCCACTTCTCTAAATAATTGGAAAATTTTAGCGTGGTATGTTATCAGGCATCAGAGATATATGAAAAACAATTTGGCTTAGTTTTTTTTGAACCACGGTGTAGATAATTATACAGGAAAAATACGAGGAGAAAGGCAAAGACAGACAGAGGAGACAGACATACAGAAATACATGGAGACTTTCCAGAGCGTCTCTCAGCGATTTACAATATGCAGACGTGAAGACCGACAATCTTTAGCCCCTATAAGATAGCCACAATATATAGTAAGCAGATTGATACATCCCTAAGGCCGACACACTATAGCCCTCTAACCATTGGTATGCAGAAGCGCATATAGCCCCTCATGCATATAAAGATATTCCTCTTTTGATCCAGTGCCGCTATGGAAACGTTGATCCAGCCACCATATCATATCGGTTTACAGAGGACCTGTTGGATACGAGATCTTATGAGTACAGTACTCATAGGATCTCGAATCCAACAGGTTATATTAGCCGGCAGCATATAGACGACGTACTCATCATGGGGTCAAGGGTTCACGCTCATCCGACGAAAGTGACGACTGACGAGTGAGACAAACGGTCAGTGAGAGCTTAGAAGGAAATTTAGGCAGAGACAGAGAGGGACAGATGGAGGTAAGAGAAGGGCGGGATATGCAGAGAGAGACACACACAGGCAGACAGAGAGAGAGAGACAGAGAGATTTGAAGAAAGACAAACAAAAAGAGAGACATAGAAAAGAAGCAGACAGACGATCCCTGAGGAACCGAGTCAAAGAGTATGACAGAAACAGAATGAGAGAGAGAGAGGCAGATAAGAGAAAGACATACGGAGCGGAAGATAGAGAGCGCTGCAGAGTATCTGTGCGTGCTTCCTCGTGTGTGTGTGTGTGTATGTGTGAGTGTGTGTGAGTGTGTGTGTGTGTGTGTGTGAGTGTGTGTGTGTGTGTGTGTGCGTGCATGTGCGAAAGCGTGCCATGGGATTGATACTGAGATGACATGAAGCCGATTCATGACACAGATCGACAGTGACAGACAGACAGACACCAGCTTGTGATCTGCACCTTGAAAGTTAATGCAATACATAGACACAACGAATAAAAAAATACCCGCACATAGGCTATTTATTATAAAACAGGGATATCACCGGTGACTGATATGTATAATTGTATATACATAAATATACACTTAAGTGCATGTATATATAATTCAATAATATTACAATGCATGCAATGCCACGTATTTAATTAATGACGTCCATTGTAACAATACCTTTTCATATAGCTCCTTTAAAGCATCTTTTAAAAAAATCGTCATTAATTTTGCATGGCTGTACTTGTATAAGACAACGCTCTACTCATAATTATGATCTACAGAAGAGTTATATGTGGATGTAAACAAAATTGCGTTTCGATTTGAATAGCACAGAGGAATAAAATAGCAGAAATACTGCTCCAAGGGGAAGATCCGACTCACTTTAATATAGCCCACCGCTTGTTTATATATATATATATATATGCATATGTGTATATATCTGAATATAATTATATATCAATGTATATATAATTTGATATGCATTGCATACAGTGTAACCACGTCGGTGTGTTTCTGTTGAAGCGAGGGTTCCGATTGCAGGGGCGGTCAGTTCTTTCAAGTCTTCTTCTTAGCTATCGTCGTCGATTAGTTGATTAAGAGGATTCAGTGGGGCTGGATAAATCGCAGATGTAGTAGCCTCGTGTTACGTGTTGCGGCCGAATGAGGGACAGAGTGACAGAAAGAGAAGGGGAGAGAGAGATAGACAGGCAGACAGAGACAGACAAGCAGATAGGCACATAGAAAGACAGAGACAATGGGGAGAGAGAAAGAGAGACAGAGCAAATGAGTGAGTGAGTGAGTAAATGAGTAAGTGAGTGAGTGAGTGAGTGAGTAAGTGAAAGAGATAGATGGATAGAGAGAGAAAGAGAGAGAGAGAGAGAAAAAAAAGAGAGAGAGAGAGAGAGAGAGATAGAGAGAGAGAGCGAGAGAGGGGGAGACAGACAGACAGACAGACAGAGAGGGAGATAGAGAGGGAGAGAGAGAAGGAGAGAGAGACTGACAGACAGACAGACAGAGACAGACAGACAGTGAAGAGAGATATAGCGGGACATAGAAAGAAAGAGAGAGACAGTGACCAAGAGACAGACGAAGACAGACAGCCAAGCAGACAGGCAGGCAGGTCGAGGGTGAGTTTGATAGAGTGGGTTTAATTGATGAGCAGCAGATGTCTATAGTACCGACACGTGTTCAAAGGCTCATCAGCTTCTCTTGCCGTCTTCCCCGACCGACCCATCGGCCCATCGACCGACGGACCAGAGGCGGGCACAGGCGGGCAGCCCGTCAACGACTGACCAGCAGAAGAAGAGGATAGCTACATGTAATAATAGTTGCTTCGTTAACTGTGGTCCCCAGGGTTCAAACAGACGGAGCGAGACACACAGACACACAGAAAGACAGACAGAATTAGACATCGACAGAGACAGATAGGTACATAGACATACATAGATGGGGACAGACAGAGACAGATATGGAGACATACATTCGGGCACAAGCTTGGAGACGTAGCCAGACAGACAGACAAACAAACAAACAGACAGACAAACAGGCAGAGTTAGACATTGATCGACAGATACAGGTAGATACAGAGACAGCCATAGAGACAGACATACAATAGATAGATGCATACATTCAGACACAAGCGGAACTTGACAGGAAGACAGACAAACAGAGTTAGACATACTAAATAGTTCTCTGAAAGTCTGAAATAAGCCACCTTTGGGAAGCGAACCGAGCGAGGACCGCACGCTCTCTGACACAGAGGAGTACAATTAATTATTGGGCGCTGCAGCCTGCACTCTTACCGACGTAGGTAACTGGGCCAATAAGCAGGATGAAACAGACGAGTCTAAAATTTATATACGTCAATGATAATTAAAGACCCGAGTGATCGCTGAGAACTGGGCAGCGATTGCTCATAAGTGTCAGCCGCTTCAAAACATCATCATCGTACAGTACAGACAGACAGACAGAGTAACTACTCGTTACTCGTTAGAAGACGAAGTAACCGACATAAGAGATTCGATTCCTCGCGCCATTTCACCCGACGATTGCATTCCTGGACCAGCTGAGAGTCTGTACGGAGGAAATAAAACTTTCCCCGTATACGACGGAACTTCAAAGGAAGGGGGGTCAACGGGGGAAGGGAGGACTGGGGGGGTCAACGTGGACGCCGTCTTTGCACCTGGTCAGAGCAGTGCCAGGAACGGTGATCGTGAGGGGTCCATAGAACGGATATCGCGGGGGTCACGGGGTCACGAGGACGCCGTGAAAAAAGAACTTGGAATATATCTGTAGATGACGTGATGATCTACGGAGAAGAATAAATATGGAAAATGAAGAAGTGGAAGAGGGAGAAGAGGAAGAAGAGGAGGAGGAGAAGGAAAAGGGGAGTAAGAGGAATAGGAGGAAGAGAATGATGACGTCAGCTAGAGGGGAGTTGGGAGGAAATGAGGAGCAAGAACAAGAAGAGGTCGATGACGAGGAGGAGGAGGAGGAGAAGGATAAGGGCAAAGGTGGAAGAAGAGGAAGTCGAGGAAGAAGAACAGGAAGCGTAGGAGGAGAATAAAGGAGAGTAAGAGCAAGTGGGGATAAGGAGGCCTTAGGAGGGGGAGAGGAATAAGAAGTAGAAGAATAAAGAGGAGGAGGAAGAAGAAGAGGATGAGGAGGCAGATGAGGTGGAGCAAGAGCAAGTGGAGGATAAGAAGAGAGAGAGTATACGGAGGAGAAAAAGGGGAGTTGAAGAGGAAGGTAAAAAGGTAGAGGAAGAGGAAGGTAAAAAGGTAGAGGAAGAGGAGAAAGAGAAAGTAGAACCTACGGTATGAATTCTTCTATGGGTGAGAGGGACTCGCTGCTTTTTTTTCTCTGGCTGAAATCGTACTCAAAGCCGCCAAAGGAGTCGGCGCTTATACGGTCCGGGTCTCCCGCAGAGCAGCTCTATCAAACACAAATTTAGTCATCAGAAACATAATTCAGCTGTTGCTAGTTGGTTCTATTGTGTCGTATTGTATCGTAAATTAACTGTTTAGTATTGAATAACTTCGCACTGCATTGTATTCTATAACATGCATTGTAGGCATCACTCTGTTCCCCATATTATATGGTTCGGTTAACTGATTGTATTGTTCAGTGAGTTGATTGTAGGCCTACTTTGCTGTACGTCAAGCACACTAACTGAATCATTCGACCTCTGTCGATGCACGTGCATGTACGTCGTTCAGAAATGCGCTATAGAAGCTCCACTTTTCTTCCATGCGCACATGCACAAATATATGCTAGCAACAGTGATAAATTCTCAGACGCACATACATCAGTTTTCATGTTGTTCCACCCATGTGAAAAAGACCGGTCCGTGCTGCATGAGTTCACGCACCTGCTATTCTGTTTCGCACCTCCCCAGTTGCGTCACTTCCCCCCTCTAACCAACACCTCGACCGAGGAGACCCAACAAAAGTCCTCAGCCCTCCTACAGTGAGCTGCCCGTTAGGTTTGAGCTGCGACGAATGGTACTAAACGCTTTGCTTTTGTGGAGGACGACGAAACGAGGACAGTGTCAAACGCCTGATTGATATCTCAGCTTTTATGATTTCGGTGCTATACTTGAGGAGCAAATTCTTTGAGGTTCGCTGAGCGCTACAAATCAGCGCCGGTAAGAGGTGGATTGCTGCTTTGAAGACTCAAGTGGTCTGACATCAGAGACTATTGTGGCTATCAGAGACCAGTGTGGCTATAGTATAGGTCGTGTTTTCGTCTCCCGCATCAAAAGAAGTTTGGAGTATTTAAGAAACATTTTAAAACGGAGTAGGTCATTGGGGCATGTTTTGCTGTGTGTATGACTGTACGTGTATAACTGTATACGCTACAGTACATTGAAATGCGATAAGTACTGCACATGCGACTGAATAGAAGGCAGTGCAATGCTATTTAATACAACTCAATTGATTAAACAACGGAAAAATATGCTGTTAAATAGTCAAGTAATACAATAAGCGAATAAATTAAGGCGGCCCAATATGCAGTGCAACAAACAATAGGCTACATTTTCCCGGCTATATTTATAATTTTATATCGAACTTAACATCAAGGTTTACTTCTGTAGCGTCATATCCATTACGTTCCAAAAAATGTATGTCGCATTGATTTTTTGTCTGGTAACAAGCAACAAGTTTCCAGAACATAAACATTTATGTTACCAGACATTGCTTCTAAAGTCTAGTTTCCTATGAACGACCACATTAATATCTGCAACATGAGAGACCAAAACCATGCCACATACCATATTGGTCACTTTAGTGCATGTTGCTGAAGACAACCCGCTGCAGTATTGTCTGGCTAAGAATCATATTATGGACATTTTCACAATTGGATATAATAATTATAATTTATTGAGTACACTTGCACTTTAATGACCATTTAAAATTTGGTTTGATGGTATTTTTATTATACGGTGCTCTGACATATTGCAATGTATTGTGCTGCATCGCATTATTTCAATGATAATAAATTGTCTCGCATTGCAACGAATGGGCATTTAACCAGATCATGCATTTTTTGAACAGTAGTTTGTTTCATTGTATAAATTGCATAGTGCTCTTCTATTCCTATTGTACTCTCTTGTGTTTTGTTGTATTGTATCGAAGTGCAACATACATTTCTCTACTGCAATGCACTAACATTAAAACAACACCAGTGTCTGCCACTCTGAGACACGAGCCTGAGAGCGCCGTTGCGTTTACACATTCTAGGACAGTTGAGTAATGGATTGGATGGCGACAGTGTTTATCTACGAAGTCGATCGGAATTCGTCTGTTTTTACACTGAATCTGAATCTATGCGTGAATTGATGGTAACACGTTTTCCAATGATGAAAGAGCTCCTGTCTGACTGACGGGGGCGGAGGTCGCGTCTATTGTGTCAGAACCATCACTCATACTACTACTGCGGTTTGAATGATGATGAAGCATTAATTTCTTTCGCAAGCTGTCATGTCACAAGCTGTCGTTATCGTAGTTTTTATCTCTTCTTCAAAAATCGTGGTCGTCTGCAAGAGCGGGTGGCAATGTGACAAAGCGTCTGGTTTTTTTAATGACTTGATGTCTGGGATTGAGACCCTGGAGGCTGGAGCGCCTTCGTTAGAGACTTGGGAAATGCTTCAATGCATTGTTAGACTTAAAGGCGATCATCGACTGATGACGATTGCGCCTCTGAGTAGGGATTTAGGGGGGCGCGATTTAAATTCTGATGAATTAGTTGATTGATTGATTGATTGATGAAATGAATGAATGATTGATTGTTCGGTCGATTGATTGATTTATTCATTGATTGATTGATCGATCGATCGATTAATTGATTGTGCATTTCGATGATGTTGCCCTTTGGAAGTTTTTTTTATACGGTTAGAGATTTGGATATGTTTAGACCTACTTATGTTTAGTTACGATGTATTGTATTAGATTAGATTAGATTAGATTAGATTAGATTAGATTAGATTAGATTAGATTAGATTAGATTAGATTAGATTAGATTAGATTAGATTAGATTAGATTAGATTAGATTAGATTAGATTAGATTAGATGAGGTATGATATTTAGCTGGATTTAATTGAATGAAGATAAAATTGTATCTTAGAAGCATTGGAATGGATTACATGGGAAGGCTATAGTCTAATTCATGTTCTGTACCAGTTTCTGTATTTATGTGCTTCAGTCAAAAGATTCTTCGTCGGCCTGAAATGGACGGAATGGGAAATGAAAAACTGTACTAAATATCAGTCGAACTCTATTGACTTTCATGCAACCTGGTTGAGCTGGATATAACTGGAATGAAAAATACAGAATTTAATAGAGCTGCGTTGCGTGGTGGCCTTGACTAAGTTGGATTAACTTTAAGGTGGATGATTGACGAAACTCAACATAACTGAATTGAACTTGACGAAAAAAAGCTGCCGACCATTCCAGATTAGAAATGTTAGCAATCACTAGGCGGCGCCACTCTAATGTAGTATTTGAGTTTCACGGCATCAGCTCCTTTCACCAGATGGCGACTGGCTACACAACGCACACTGTCTGAATGCAGTCAGTGCGCTGCACGCACTATTGTGGTGCAATAAGGCGGAAGGTTCTGTGAGCTGAGGGAGAGCTTCCGACATGAAGGGGTGACCGTATTGTAAATACAATTAAGCGATTAGACAGACATTTGGCTCCTTAAAAGAGGAAGAATGGTGGAGTGAAGAGAGGAAGAGCAAAGCTAGATGAATGGATGGATGGTTGGATTGATTGATTGATTGATTGACTGATTTATTTAAGTACATAGTTAAGTTTGTTTCTCTACATGCTCTTGTCAGTTTTAACTTTTCTGCAATCTGTCTTCGCCTAATTTGATTTAATTTCTTTCATTTTGGCTATCTTGGTTAATTTTCTTGGGAATTTTTTACTTGGGTGACCCTCCCCAGCTGGATGTCCATCCCTTTAGGCCCCCCCTTTGTGGCCAATGCATGTATATTTTCTACTTTTGCTGTCATCTTGTTTTCTGGTTGCAATAAAGTGAATTGATTGATTGATTGATTGATGAATGGATGGATGGTTTCATGGATGGATGAATGGATTAATTAATGGATGGATGGATGAATGGATGGATTTTTTCTCATCGTTGTCTCACCGCATTTCACCTTAACTTGCATAACCTTACCTTCAGTAGCTCCGTTTGATATCATATTACAGTGGCATGACATGTGCGCAACTGCGCATGCCTTCCTTAACATTACCTCATCACGTCAAGCACCGCATCACCTCAAGCACCTGCTTCCCTAATGACGTCAACTCGTGACTTCTACGTGATTACATACAGACTTTGTTTTCTTTTCCGATGCGGATCGTGGCCCCCTCCTCCCCTGTGGTTGAATGGTGACTGTGGAGAAAGGGGTTGCGTGACATGATCTGTGTAGACATGTCTTTCCCGGAAAGGGTTACGAAGAGACTAGACGAGGGGCTGCAACGGGTTAAGTGTTCGGATGGTTGTCGACTCGGAGTGAGGTGGGGTGGGAGATGGGAGGTAGACAGGAGATATGTGTAAGGAAGAGAAAGAGAACGAGAAATAGTGCGTAGAAGGAGTGAAAGAGATAGAGAGAGGAATACGAAAGGAGTAGGATTAGAAGGAGCAGCAAATATACGAGGAATAGCAGAGTAGTGGGAGGTTTAGTAGCAAGAAGAGGAAGTGGAGGAGGAGGAGTAGTAGGAGTAGGAGATGGGAAGAAAGTGGATGAGAATGAGAATAGGGAATGGAGTAGGGGTAAAATGGGAGTGGAGGGACAAAGTGTGGGAGAAGAAAGCATAGGAATGAGGGAGGAAGAAGGAGAGAAGGAGGGAAGAAGACATGTAATGTGGACCAGAGGAGTTGGCATGGAAGCAGGAAAGGGTGGAAAAAGAGAAAAACAGGAGTGGAGATCAGAAGGAAAGAAGAAAACATCAGTAATGAGAAACTGAAGAGTGTAGGACAAGTAGAGGAGGCGGAGAAGAAAAGAGAGATGATGCAGCGACGAGGAAGAGGAGAGAATGATGAGGAGAGAATGAAGAGGAGGAAGTAATTAAGAGACAGATTTCGATGGCACAGAGAAGAAGCATGCAGAGGACTGTGCCTTTGTTGTCGGAGGACAGGTGTATTCGAAGAACAGCACCAGATGGTTTCGTCATTCGTTCTTGCACTGTCAACGACGCATGCATGGGTCTAAGGCGGTTCCTTTCCATTCCTCCTTTCGTCCATTCAGATGCGAAAGTATCGTTGTCTAAAGTTCTAAACCACTTCTAAGGTCGCGAGAAAGTTCGACAATCGCACTCGCGATAAGATAAGATAAGATAAGATAAGATGAGATAAGATGAGATTTAAACAAATAGATAAGATAAGACAAGATGACATGAGATGATATAGATATGATAGGATGAGGTGATATAGATATGATAGGATGAGATAAGATGAGATGAGATAAGATGAGATAAGATGGTGTGATACGATACGATATGATATATGATAGTTTTATGGTAGATCTATTCTATATACGATATACGATATACGATATACGATATCTCATATATGATATATGATAAGATAAGATAAGATAAGATAAGATAAGATAAGATAAGATAAGATAAGGTAAGGCAGGGTTCGTCTTTTTCAAGATTGTCTGGAGATGAGAATTAAAAAAATTGTGTTTCTGCTACTTTTTGCTGCGTTACGTTTTTGAATATCGTAAAAAATGGTCGACGGCCTCACTAAAAGTCATGTAACTTTTGTTGTGTTTGAAATATTTTGATGATATCTGGACATAATCTGTAAATACAAATGGTCTTTAAGCGTGTTGAATTTCATTACAAAATTTCCTCTTCTGTCCAAGATATTGGCAAAAAACTAGGTTTTTTGGCCCAACCTCTATACATTTTGAAAAATCTGTTGGCACACGATGCAATCTGTTCATTGCATGCTACCGCAGATGGATAGAGTGGACGGAATTCACGGGATGGGATAGATGGAAAGAAAGAAGGAAGGAAGACATAGTTGACTGGAAGGGAGGTATACGGATAGAGAGAGAGGCAAGTTTGATGTGGGTAAGTCAAAGACAGTAATAGGTATGGAAGTTTGGATGGACGGTTATAGAAGAAGAGATGGAGGAGCAGAGACAGAGTCAAATAGAGACAGAGAAAGAGATAGACAGAGACAAAGAGAGACAAAGAGAGACAATGAGAGAGAGAGAGAGAGAGAGAGAGAGAGAGAGAGAGAGAGAGAGGCAAAGACAGACAAAGAAAAGGCAGATTAAACGATACTTTTAGGCCCACGTCTGTACGGTATATCATACAATCCTACCCAACTCAAGCAACGTTCTGCCATCGAGTGGATGATTAGTTACTCGAGAGAGGACTCTGGAGTGGCGCTCAATTATCGGAACATCAGCTAATTTATACTTGCTGCCATATCCGGGATGGGATCCACGACAAATGTTACCGTACGATAGGAGTATCGATCGTCCGACCGAAGGTCGGATTCCGTCAGTCTTGGTTCATCCTTTGCAATTCATTGGTCCTTGGAGAAGACTATAAGTGGAGCTATATAAATTTCCTGTTTCGCAAATATGAACCGAAGGGTTAAAGAAGTGGGGGATAAATCGGTTGTTTAGGCCAATCGTTTGAAAACTATTGAATACGATAGATAAAACGTTTATATTCCATGGATTCGAATTATATTGCTTTGTATTGCATTGCATTGTATGGAATTGTATCTTAGACCTATTGAATTGCATTGTATTGTAATGTATTTTAATGTACGGTAACGCAGGATGTTAAAATAATATCCTATAAATCATGCAACATTTCAAACCGTACTTTATAAATCAGATTCTGAGCCTCAGTCTGTATCTTAGGCCTATTGAATTGCATTATATTGTAATGTATTTTAATGTACGGTAACGCAGGATGTTAAAATAATATCCTAAAAATGTATAAATCATGCAACATTTCAAGCCGTACTTTATAAATCAGATTATGAGCATCAGTCTCAGTGAAAGATCATTTCAGACACTTTTGCAACTTCATTCGATCTTCAAGGTCGAGCTTCTCTCTGCCCTCTAACCATCACTTGGTTTTAACTTTAACTCAACTGAAGATTTCGCAAATTTTCACAATTATTGATTTTCTTAACGCTTTACCTGATCTATAGCAGGCAGTCCGGGGTTCTTGAGTCTTTGACTGCACAAGTCTTGCCTAAGTTTATTAAATCGTGCTCCTTATTATATTGCATGCATGCACAATGTTCTCGTAAGTTTTAACATTCTCGTTTATTTCTCGCTATAAGCTTAGATAATTATGTAGACTAAACAGCAAATAATTGTCATGAAGATTCTCCTCCAGTGGATCCAGCGCACATGCGCTGCATCCGGAGGCGGAGTAGAGTGTGGAGATGTGGAGACATGCCGGAGGGTAAGGTAAAGCTGTTGAATCAGCCGCTGTTACTCCTATCGACAATGATTCAACGGACGATGGATAAAACCGGGAGGCGCGCATCATTAGGGAAGCAGCTGCTGAAACCAATTCCATCAGTTGAATTGGAATCTGCGACAGGATGACGAAATGGACGATTGAATTTATTGATGGATCGGAATGATTGAAAGGCACATGTAGACAAGACATAGGTGAGTTGTCTCATTATACTCACGATCCGAGATAATTATAGGCCTTATAGTCTAGTAACCCTTCATTGCTTCCGTTTCAATTTGGATGTTCAGCTGTGATTTGGTGTATTTATCTTGTATAATGTATATAATTAGTTTGGCTTTCAACTGCTTCAACAAAATGATGACTGATTGATTGATCGATCGATTGACTGATTGGTTGATTGATTAGAATCTAATTGATTAACATGCTGAACTGTCAAGTCAAAGCTAAGGGTTCAAACCGCCTATGGCGCAATTATCATTGTAAGATTCGTGTTCTATTCTCACCGATAGGTTTTCTATGTTTCAGAAGTCTTATGCTAAGCACACACATCGTACATAGCAAACTTTCAAAGGAATCAAAATGCGCACTCAACGCATTTCTAACCAAACTGATCAGATGCAATTTAAATCGTCTGCCTGTCTTCACCAGCACCACCACCCTTCCCACTTCTTCTTCCTCCAGCCATCCCCTATCTTTACCTCTTCCTTATTTTCTTCATCTTAATATCGTGTCGCTCCAATAATTATTCCTCCTTATTTTTACGCGCTTCCATATCTCCCTGCCTCTTTTTCTCTATCTCTCTATGACTCCTCCATCCTTTTATCACCCTCTCCATCTCCCGCTTCGTCTGCATCTCCATCATCCTTACTCAGCCTCCCATGCTGCTGCTGCTGCTGCTGCAGGGTATAACTGAAAACAGTTGATGCTTCAGTTATCTCCATCAGTTAATTTAAAACGGCTCAACGATGTAACGGTGGATGAGGCAGCGATGCGGGAAAATTTTATTACTTTATTTACTGCTGATGCTGGAATTGCTGCTGCTGCTGCTGATGGTGATGGTGATGAAGATGCCAGGGGCGACAGCGGGTGCTGGTAAGAAACTTATTGCGTCCTATAGACCAACGGGGGAGGGGTTGTTCTGAGCTGGACAGCAGCGATGGCGCCAGCTGCAGAATTCCAGTAGGTCGCTTCACGGTTATGGGAGTTATCCTGCAGCAGAGGTAAGAAATAAAATGCAAGAAGGAAATGAAAATTTTTAAGCAGGTCATGAGTTAAACAGGCAGGTAAAAAATGGACCTGCAGCGACCTATGGTAGCGCCGCCACTGATGAATTATTTGGGACTGTCATTACTGTGGGAAACTTTCCACCGCACCACCTCCACTGGAGTACTAGATTAAACACTCTGCAGGGTCAACACTGATGTCAAAGACCACTAATGATGAAGAAAATCTCAGTGTACAAAACAAACCAAATGGACGTTAATTTGCAAAAATAAACACACGCGAAATGGCTTTTTTCAACTTATCTTCATCTGGAGAATAGCCTACGACTATTGGGGGGCGGTGTAAACACTATTTTATGGCACCGGTAACCCTCATGTATACTCAAAAAGTAACGGCGCAATAAACAGAGCTCCGTGAAATCGCCAAAAGCGGCTTCTCTAATATGTAGTTAACCCCATGCTGCAGCAGCTAATGGTTTTTAATAAACCTCTCCGCAACCCTTAATTCGATTTCCTTTCCATTTGCTCTTGCTCGACCTCCTGCGGAAAAATGCCGGGTGCACAGAGAACTTAGGATGACGCCAAATAGCAGGTTCGCGTCAACGGCCAAAGTGGCGTCCTTCCCTGTAATTCCGGTTTCGAGTCTGCGTCTTGTTTTGACGTCACGTGACCAGCCGACGTCATTGGGGTTCTCTCTGCAGGTGAGTTCGGAAAATGGCGAGCATTATTCCCAGGGAGTTCATTAAAGATGGCGGTCGTGAGATGTATGCCAGCATCGCACTGATATTAAGACGGTGAAGCGTCGACTATATTATTCTAGTCCATAGATTTACATGTATATCCATGGACTATAATAATCTAATGACGTCTGAATTATTTAACGCAGTCCTATAATTTTATAGGCGTAGGCTATACCTACAAACAGTTTTACCTTCGTCACTGAAATTATCAACATGTCTTTTGTTTGTGTATTGCGCAGTTCGCCAGGTACATCGTTGAATAACAAGAATTTAAAGTTGCTAATGTCTGCTTACAAACATTTATGAGGCGTCATTTGCAATATGAAGTGTGTATTATATATATATATATATATATATATATATATGTCAGGGCTGTGTACATGAGGGCATACGCGGGTATAGATCTACAGCGTGTATACTCACCGGCGTGAACAATTTGGAATCGTGTGCGTAGTTCTGAAAACGAGGGTATACAGTCTATATACACGCCGGTATAGGCCTACAGCTGCGTATAGGCCTACGTACCCCCACAAAGAGCAAAGTAAGAAAGTTGT
>OX243818.1:24076311-24221532 GCA_945859605.1 Lumbricus rubellus
TCTTCATGCAAATATATGGGTTTATATATTAAATAAAAAAAATTAGCAAGCTGGTACCAGATTATACATTATACATACACATATTATGTGTATAATGTATATAGGCTACACACGCTTTTGAGACAGGAAGTTATGTATTAAATATCGTTGTGTCCATAAGCGTGTGTGTAGCCTATACTCAGTACATAAAGCCGAGATGTCGGCTAAGTTAACGAACGTGTCTTTATTTATGTGGCTCATTTTCTTTTGTCGCTTCTAATGCAGTCCACCTAATTGACAATTTCTTACGTATTAAGGTCTGCTGTTCTATCAACACGCATTTCTCAGCTATTCCTCCTCTCGCACTGCCTCTGGGTATGCGTCATACTGTGTGTTAGTGCGTGTGTTTGTCCGTATCGTGCTGTCTCTCTCTCTCTCTGGCGCCCTCTCCCCTGTTCCATTTCTTTTTCAGTCTGTCGTTCTTTGTCTATCTGTAGATTTGTAGTATTTATTCTTTTGCTGTAGCCGCTCTCTCTGTCTCTCTCTGTCTCTGTCTCTCTGTTTCTCTCTCTCTCTGTCTCTGTATCTCTCTCTCTATAAATATATCTATACCTATGTATCTCTGTCTCTGTATCTCTGTCTCTTTATCTCTGTCTCTGTCTCACTCTCTGTCTCTGTCTCTGTCTATGTCTTACTGTCTGTGTCTTACTGTCTCTGTCTCTCTCTCTCTCTCTGTGTCTCTCTGTCTCTCTTACTGTCTCTGTCTCTGTCTCTGTCTCTGTCTCTGTCTCTGTCTCTGTCTCTGTCTCTCTCTCTCTCTCTCTCTCTCTCTGTCTCTGTCTCTGTCTCTCTCTCTCTCTCTCTCTCTCTCTCTCTCTCTCTCTCTCTCTCTCTGTCTTTCTGTCTCACTCCCTTTCTCTCCTTAATTCTCTCCATCGATCATCCAATGAATCTTTATGAATTCCTGTCATAGTCACTTTTAGATTATGTGCATCTGTCTGCCTGTCTGTGTATGTCTGCCTGTCTGTCTGCCTGCCTGTCTGTCTGTCCGTCTATAACTGGTCCTCTGCCTTTTTTTATCTAGCTGCCTGGCCGTTGGCATGTCTGCTCGGGCGTTATTGGGAGAACATTAGGAGAATATAGAAGATTTGGAGTGGGTATGATTTGGAAAATAGCAGAAGTGAGCAAGAAGTCACTGATGGAAGAATGAAGGTCGGTTGGATGTGAAGTGAAGGCAAGTAAAAGGAACTACATGGTGGGATGTGATATTTAGAAGTACAATACATGTACTTAGTACTTACTCAATGTAGCTTTCTTAGGCTTATTCGTCTCTAAGCAGGTCATATAAAAGCAGTATGCTTCAATATGATTGGTATTATAATCGGGAAACTTATACGCTCGCAGATAACAGGAGACGCTCTTTTTCATCTTGGCCCACTCGATGCGGGCTCAGACGTCACGTGACACCGGCAGAAGCACATCACGTGATTCGGCCGCATGCGATTTTTTTTGCTATTTGCACAGTGGAAATCGAATGTCATTGCGGTCACATAAAACAGTTGCGGAACAAGCAATAAAATGATTGTTTTCCGGACTGTTTTTTTTTGCGAACGATAGCGTCGCACATTAGGCTAAGCAGAACTTATTGGGATTCTCCCTTATCATGATCACACGACGCGTTTTCTAGCCGCAGCCATGGGCGTCCGCACAGAGGGGCAAGGGGGCATTTACCCTCCTGCAAAATTGGCACATAGCCTACATTTTTACTACTGCTTTTTAGTTTTCAACACATGAGTGTTTCAGTTCGAATAAAAATTTTGCGAGCATCTGCCAGTTCTGCAGCGACAGATTTGTTGCTGAAAAACAAGAAGGGAAAAGACTATGATACATGGGTCAAATCATGCGCCAGTAGGCCTATCGCCGTCGCCTCTCATTCATGGCGCTGGGAAATGGGCGATAGGACGTGATAGACGCTTTGCATAGCTGCCAAACAGTCAAATTCTTCTCCTGTAATAGCTCGTGAGCATCCGTTCATAGTATGAGTTGCAATCATATTGCGATGTGTCAGCTTGAAATATTAGACGAAGATTATTCTTAATTCTTACTCGAAGTAGTTATAATTCCTTTGGAACCAAATAAATAATATTGTCTTGAGACTTTTAGCAGCATCTGGAGCGGCCAGGCTTTGTCCAATTCTGGCAAGTCAAAAGTACTGCGGAAAGTGACGGACAGTGAAACAGAGAGACAGACAGACAGAGACAGACAGACAGAGACAGACAGACAGAGACAGAGCGGAAAATGACGGCATTGAATCGTTGAATGATTATTGAAAGCCGGCTGCGATTGATTGATAGCTCTCTCGGGTCTCACACCAGCTGCATGTCAAAGACCGCTTTTCCCGTTTGACCTTGGTCGGGAGCGCCTCTGAGTAGCAATCTTGAAGATCGCTTTATAAATTGCGATCGATTGATTGATCGGAGTAAAGTCACGCCCCAGATCAGAAATAAATTAACGCAAGACACAATGTTTGGGACGAATGGTCTCACGGACCGGAAAAAGAGAAACCATGTGTGGCGAGGAGTGGGCTGCATTTCACATTTTTCGAGCATCTGCCAGCTCTGCAGCAGCGCCAACCATAACTGAAATTGCTTGCAAGTATGAAGCAGATAAAATATTTATAGGCCTAATTCAATGTACTCGGATGTTATCATCGTGGTATCTCCGCCCATGGGGCCCACCTAGCGGGGTTGCAAGACCCCTTCTGAGTCCCCTGTGCAACCAATTGTAAACTATTAGTAGACTATCATTACTTAAGCACTGCTATATTTTATTTTGTTAACTTTGTTTCTTCGATGCTTCATTTGATCTGATTTGTTGCCGAATAAATTATTTGAATAATTATATATAGCAACCGAATGATTGTGTCATTGGCCCTGTCTCATTTTTTCAATGAATTGATCGAGTGAAATCCTTCACCATCGCTGTAGCCCGTTTGCATGGACGCCACGACATTAATTTTATGGGTTCATGCAGTGCATGTGTACCGACCGTGCCAGCCCAAGATTTAGATCTCTTAAATGAACCAGCTTCGGGAACCGCGAGCTCTCTGTCGCTCTGACCGATGTAGCTATAACTATAGGCCAACAACTTGGCAACAAGTGTCGGTCACTAGCTGTCACACTGTGGCATCCCATAATAGATCACGTCCGGAATGCCATGGAATCAGATTGAGACCATCCAGTCTCTTTCCATATGTTCCTTATAGAACAATTGTTTCCTTAATGACAGGAAAACATGCACGAGTGACAGCGGCAAAGGATTTCACGTAGGATGCTTTGTTGGACTATACCATTGTTATTTAAAAAAATCAAGATTACAATAGCCAAGCCCGGATTATCTAATGAAATCTAGGCAAGTCCAGTGACTAGCAGTGAGGTCGGATATTCCTGTTCCAACTGGTTGGTGTAAATTCTTGCGCGCAGTAAAGTCCTATATAATACGGAACAGTTTATTGCTAAAAGTTGACATTTTAATTTGAAAAAAGTTGTCGCGACGAACAACTCGACCTATAGAGTTCGACGATCCAATTATTGATCAAAGATAAGTGATTCAGACTCATTTAATATTCGGTTAAGTAGCCTATCTGAAAATGGAGACGAAAATTTACGAGAGCGATTACTCAAAGCACAAATAAACACTGCTAGCAGTTGTTGATACAAGTAGTGAACTAGACGGCCAAAACCGGATTGAATTTTGAAAAATGAAGATGAATCACTACAGCGGTTATTTATTACTTAAAAAGTAGCCTATAAACTCCTGGCAACAGAAGGAAGTAGGCCTAGTGAACTACGGCCGAAACCGGATTTTATTTTGCAACATGTGAATGAATTACGACACTGGTTATTTAGTATTTTATTTTGAAGCAGACAAACTGTCTGCGGCAGAAGCATGTAGTGAGCAATGGCCAAAACCGGATTGTATTTTGCAACATATAGGCTAGATGAATTACGACACGGCTTGTTCATCATTTTGTTTAAAAACAAACACGCTGTTTTTCAGCACATGCAAGTAGTGAACTACCGTATAAGATCAATACCATCTCGTATTTCGAAATATAAAGACGAATGAAGACAGCGGTTATTTATTATTTATTTATTATTTTATTTCAAAGCAAACATCGAGATTGTCATCAGTAAACACAGGTAGTGAAATAATAGGCCTAGCCAAAAACTGACTTGTATTTTCAGGCTCCTGCACCAACACTTAACCGATGACGCTCCATAAACCTCACGAGTGACTGAGTCTCATGTACTTCACCTATGTGCACTGAAGTTTAACCATGACAAATCACATCTTCTTGGAATGGATAGGTCATACATCATGTTGTGCATATCTCGACAACCTTTTTTGAGTCGACGCAGCACTCGTGAATGAAATTGTGCTGTGTCTTAACATTAGACAAGCGCAATCAATCATTCAATCAGTCAATCAATCAAATTTTAAAAAATGGCAACCAAGTCAAAGAAAAAATCTAGTTTTTATCATTGTAACACGACTACAAAGAGGAGGCCGTATATATACACTACAGGCATAAAGAAATCCAGCCAACAAGAGAACTAAATAACCAGTTAAATTAATTTTTGTTTAAATGGCAGCCAAGTCAATGAAAGAAATCCTGTTTTATCATTGTAACACGACTACAAAAAGTAGGCCCTACACTACAGGCACAGGCCCTGAAGAAATCCAGCCAAATAGCGAACTAAATAACCAATTAAATTATTAAATGCCAATAGATGGTGGCCTTAACTATAGTTTAATTATAGCATAGCAAACACACAATGATAAAGCAAACAAAAAGAGATGGTATGAACTGAAGACAAGAAAAAAATGAGATGGAAACGCTCAACACTGTAACGTTGGGGTAAGTAATAAATGCTTAGGGAAAAAATACTTATCTACTGAGAAGAGATAATAAGTTAGGCCTACTACACGGCACACAGAGTCGAAATGTGTAGCCTAAATTAGACAGGGTCGCTTAATTCTATTAGGTACTTTCTATATGGTTGGTGCTTAATTTTTTGTGGAATATCTACTTGTACAATTGTACATACTGGGGGATAACTGAATTTTCATTGAAATTTTCTCCCAGATCAGTAATACAATTGCAATTTGATATTGCACTCCATGTAAAGCTCAGACGTGCACGCACACCTGGCCGGCGGAACTGAGTGAAAGAGACATGGAGACTGAGAGACAGAGAGACAAAGTCTAGTTTGACTCAATCAGATTGCACCTAAATTCATCAGTTTTGTCGCTCACATTTTCATGATTTGACTCTGTCGCATTGAAACGTTCAGATTTTGTATGTCGGACGCTGATTTCGCCGAATTGCAGAGACTAATTGAACCGAATATTTTTACGCAGTTTTTCGAACGACTGATGAAAGCACTATGCATATATATATAATATATATAATTATATATATATATATATATATGTTGACTTTCCCAGGTTTATCTGAACGCTGTCTGCATACCGATGAACTTGTTGTTGTTGTTGGTGAACGTCAAAACCACTTCAGCCGGCGTTCAAAGCGTTCCTACAAGTAGTACTTAAAGGCGCTCGCCCATTATTAAATATGAGCATGCATGAGAAAGAAAAAACAAACGGCTTGACCTCTCATGATTCTGACCTGGCACCGGAATAATGGACAAGGCAGCGTGTCTATTGCGTGTCTGCTGACCTGATGAATAAGCTAGTGAATAAGCTGGTGCCCCATTGACCGCTGGCCTTTGAACTTCTGATCGAACACTATAGGCCCTATACTGTAGTAGGCCTATACACAGAGACATAGGAGCTAACACGTATAGTCATTTATGACAAACAGGTTTTAATAGACCTAGTGCAACGTTTCAAACATAGTTGTTTAAAACTTTTTTTCGTATTTTATTCGCTCCCAAAAAACGTCGTTTTTTTCTTTTTTTTAAATTTTTGCCATCGTTTTATTCCGTTTTTAAAAATTATTTATGTAACGCTATTTATTTATTTTCTGTCTCTTATTATTTTCCTTAATTTTATTTTTTCCTAATATTCCGTACGTTTTCAGCCCAATCTCAAGGTTTCAGATAACTGATGTCATTAATTAAATTTCTAACGTCATCATTTTTAAGCCTTTTTAAGAGATACATGTAGTCAGTAAACAAAGGTTTTAGTTTTAAAATGCAGTTTAATATGTAAAAAGTCAAATTATTTTCCATTTCCGTTTTTTTTCGTTTTGTTTTTTTTGAATAAAACGACGTTTTTTCCGTTTTTTATTCTGTTTCCATCGTTTTTTAAATCTATGGTTTCAAAAGTCTAAAACATAATCTACAGTTTATATTCAGCAAAAATAACAAGGGCCAGGGGCGAATCTGGGAGGGGGCAAAAGAGAGAAAAAGTAGCCTATCATGACTTTAAAAATGAGCTCTCAAATAACCGGAGTTTATAGACTTTTGGGGGAAAAGATTTTTTTAAGGGGCATAAGAGTTTCCGGCAAAAGATCAAAGGAAATATTTTGACCCAAGACCAAACATTATGACCCCTCCCTCCCCAAATTTTTGTACCCGCCTCTGACAATGCCACTTAATTGATGTCTCCATTTCAGCAATCTCGGTGGCGCAAGCTGCTGCGGAGCGACCTTGGGCAAGCTGCTTATACCCATCATTGTTCGTGGGGAAGGCAACGGGAAACCACCTCACTCCTCTCATCCCTTGGGAGGCGCAAGCCATACAACCTGCCTTCGGGCAGAGAACCATCATCATAATTTTTATAAGCATAGATTTTTTTCTGCATTCATCACTCGAAGATAAGTCTTTCGTTTAATCTCACGTCATATACTCCAACCAGACTTTGTCTTTGAAGAACGAGTTCAGTCAGCAACCTTCGTCTTCATGAAAACGATTCTTCTTGACAGCTTAACGGCTTCGCTCGAGCACACCCGACTCGGACGACGATTAGAGTAGCCTATCCATATATCCATAACTCAATCGTCGAACCAACGATGGCACGGGATACGAATCGGCCAAGATTTCACTTACATGTACGATGTAGGACTGTAGGACTAGAAAATTGTAGGCCTATTATTGCTCACCCACCAACTGGACTACGAAATCTTTGCTAAAACCATAGATGTAAAAACGATGGAAACGGAATAAAAAATGGAAAAACGTCGTTTTATTCAAAAAAATAAAAAACGACAAAAACCCATAAAAAACCGAAACGGAAAATAATTTGACTTTGCTGCATTTAAAACCACATTTTAAGATTGAAAACCTTGATTAGGACCCTACTACAGTACTACACGCAGGCTATCTCTTAAATGATGATTTAAACGATGAAACAATGAATTTAATTAGCTGAATCCTTGAGAGTTGGCGGAAAACATAAGGAATACCAGAAAAAATTTAATTCAGGAAAATAATAACAGAAAGTAAATGAATAAATAAAGTTAAAGAAAAAATAAAAAACGATAAAAAACGATGGAAAAAATAAAAAAACGAAAAAACGACGTTTTTTGTGAGAGAATAAAAAACGAAAAACCGTTTTTCGCAACTATAGCTAAAACCAGTCCTACGCCTCAGAGACCCCGCAGCACGATTTGTTGAATTAAGTTGGATTCCGCTCGATCAGAGAAGGCACTTCTGATTTTGAGACCGGACGTCTGCGTATGAGATCCGCCAAACAAAAAATCTCGAGAAGGCGCGTCACATCCCAATTTTTTTCGGCCCCTCCGACAGGTTTTTTTAAATCGCAATCCGAAGGATGTCTTCTTTAGCCGAGGTTAAGCCGGGAGCGCTCCTGAGTAGTAACCTTGAAGGAGCTCTATAAAAAATACTCGTAATGAATAAATAAATTTTTGCACCAATAATCAATAGATCTATTACATTCGGTTAGATACGCTATTTAGCTATACGAAAAGGTTTTAGAATTTTTGAAGAATTAAAGATTCGTTGCCTTTGCAGCTGAACAATTTAACGACTGAGTCGGCAACGCGATCTCACAACAAACTGTCGCCATCGATTCAGAACATTGAAATCTCTGCTTAGAGACAGATTTTGCAGTTCCCTACAAGGCCGTAGCGTGGATTTGATTTCGGGGGGTGTTTCGTCGGCGGAGAGATTCTGAAGACTTTTAATAGTCATCAAAAAAGGCTCTCTTACTATTTTTCGCCTAATTTCATGGTTTTCATTTTGTGCTAATGAATGCATAGGCCTACTATCATTTTGTTTGTACATTTTTAATTTAGGGGGGGTGTTTTCATGGTTTTATTTCATGGTTTTTACATCAAGTGCTAGTAAATGCACTATATTATTTTTTACATTTCTCATTTCGGGGGGGGGGGGTGTTCAAACACCCAAAACACCCCCCTAGCTACGGCCTTTGTTCACTATTATCGTTTGCCTTGATTTTTGAGCAATTAAATATATTAGAACATTTAGAGCACTTTTAAGAACACCTAGAGTCCCTAAATAAATAATTATTCGAGTTGCTTTTCTCTGAACATTGCTTATGCTTAGGACACTTAAGACAATTAATCACTCTAAACTTGGATTACAGCATGAATATTTCAATTATACGCAATTCTAAATAATTGGGACAGAATGGTTAATCCCCAGGATAGTCTATGCATTTATACCGGTATAATCTATACGGAGGATAGATTAATCCCCCCCCCCCCCGAAAAGCTTTAAGGGGAATAAAATATCCCGTGACACCGGCTCCGAAATGTCCGGAAACCATTTTCCTGGCATGCGCTCACAAGTGTACACACGTGCACATGGTAATCATGTATATGGGTTACAATTGGAGCTTATTGAACACGATTTGTCTGATAAGGAGTTCTGCAAACGCTAGCTGCTATCCCGTATTTTAAGTCTAGTATGATACGGCGCTCACTCTTCTATAATAGGCCAAATATTTTCAAAGACATTTCGCTAATTAGTAGACCTAATTGGCCATTTCTTGCTCCTAATGATCTTAGCAGCATGTTTGACTCGCGCAGACTACCAACTGTCGCCATCGGTTCGAAGTATTAAAATTTCTGCTTAGGAAAGGTTTTGAAGTTCACTATAATAGTATAATTGTTTGCTTTGATTTTTGAGCACATAGAACATTTAGAATAAGCTTACTTAATAACTCCTAGAGTCACTAAAAATTTCGAGTTGCCTTGCTCTGAACGTTGGACACTTAATTCGTCATCGATTTGGAGCATTAAATTTTCTGCTTAGGAAAGCTTACACTTACAGAGGCCTACTTGCGTACATGAACACAAGGATAACTGCGCAATTCTACACGCACACGCATAAGCACATGCAAACCAGTTTGCACAGAGAGAAATTAATTTATTCAAACCTGTATTCGTTCAGATACGCAGCATTTAAATTATGATGTTATTAAAAATCAATCGGTCGTCTCGTTCACATAAGTCAAACAATTACTACATGACAACAGATGAAGTATTAGACTACTTAACTTAATGTAGGCCTATACGATGTCCAATATATAGGATGAGGATATCCCTCTTACAGTGGCTGTGTTGACACTTGTGATAACCGAACGGAGACACACTTGAGTCTCGTATACATACGAAAAATTGCGTGCTCAAAGGATAATAAGCAAAGCGTCAATTCGCTTTGGAGGGGGACTTATTTACGGATGCGGCTTATACGGCCTGGCACGCGGTCGCGATCGCTAGCCCTCCTTCTTCGATACACGAGATGGGTATCAAGAGGATTTTTGCACGATCCAGTTCACAGAATAGTAATAAATTATGAATAATTAATTTGTAGTTTACTCCACATGGGAGCGTCGCACGATGAGTTGACCAGACTTCAGTGTCTCACTGCTCACTTGTCCAAGGTCGCTACACCAGAGGTTGATTCGAACGCATCGAACATACCACCAAGTCACCGCGTCGAACTCACTGAACGATGAGTTGGTCGATCTAAACTTGAAATCGGAGGGTAATGAACTTTTTGCTAGTTTTAACTGTACAGAAGTGCTTCCACAACTGCGCATTTTGTGTAAGACTGCACGTTAAAAAACCTGGTTATTATTTATTAACTAGTCGCTGATTCATCTGTGGTTACTCATCTCTAATGAGCAGTAAAGTATGTGACATACTAATAAAAAATTGGGGGCATCAGGCTATCGGTTGGCTGAGAGGGGATAATGCGGTCGTGGGTATACAGGGCAGACGGGTGGTGAGTGATTTGGCCATGATCGATCTGGATAGCCACATAGTCTAAGAGGCGAATGATTGATTTGTAAAGTTATTGTACTATTGACTCGCCTGTCACTATACTTGAAACCGGTTTCGGCTCTGATAAATCATCATCGAAATAAAAACGAATTCTAACAAACGAGTTGGAACGCGAAACGAATCATGCAGATAGAGTTGGTCTTAATACGGCAATCGGTCAAATGTACTGGCAAGTGTCGATGATGGATGCTCGAGTAGGCTATACGCTCTGATGGTGGGAGAGAGTGGAGGGAAAGCGAGGTATAGAAAAATGACTGATAGAGGGAAATGGATGTGACTTTTATACAATTCCACTTGGTTCTCTAAGCGCTTCATCGAAAAAATTTCAATAACTTACCTAAACAGCAGCTGTGACTATAGGGTCATTCACCGTAACCCTTCTTTGTTGTCTTCTTCAACGTGCTCCCTGCATCTATATCTTTATTTTTCCATTTCTATAGCGCCCTTCTAGCTATCTACTCAGAGGCGCTCCCGACTACAGCGCAGACACTGGATCGGAGTTTCACGCCGAAGCGCCAGAGCAATTGCGAGTGAAGGATTTGCTCAAAGTCTCTACGAGGCGGTTTGAGGTGGATTCGAACCGGGAAACCCTCCGGCTCCAACGCAGCGACGCCACCACTACACCACCGCGCCCAACAGTACTAGTTCAGTGTATATCGAGTACCATACATGTAGTTAGGCTACTCTCCAAGCCTCTCGCGGCGAATTTCTCAAGAAATCCACCTTATCATCTTTAGAGATCTAAATAAACTCACTTTGCACTTCATCCTTAGCAAAGTTGCTCAAGCACAAAAGACCGACAGAAAAGGGTCTAAAAGTTTGTTATATGGACAAAACTAAGATATATATAATATAATGTATGTAATAAATATTATATGTATATATATACATACCAGACGACTGATTTTTGCGCGCGTGCAGATAAAAATTATTGCGCGGCAGAATTCTTTCTTCTGTGCGGCCGCACAACGCGCAGCTTAGAAGGGAAGTGGGAGAACATGTATTTAGACATCCCGATACCATCTCTGTCAATCGAGATGGGGGATTTTAACCCACGATCTCCTGGGCCTCTTGGCTGGCTGTCAAACGTACTACAAAGCTGAAGCTGAGCTTATTATAAATATTTTATATATGTATTTAAATATATATGTAGGCCTATTTATTATAAATGTATAATTTCTGTTTTGTTTCTTGGCTCGGGTTCTGCTGAAAATAAGATATCCCTTCCCACTTCTGGCTTGGTCGAACTAGGAGTGATCCAGCACTTAAGCTACTGAACCCACTGTTGTAAAGCCGACCTGCGTGTCGTGCTACAGTGGGCCGTATTTCGTATAACCTGTACCTGTAATCATTCTGCGGTCTTGTCAGATTGAGTCATTAAATGAAGATTATTATTATATATTATATATGTATGAATATATTAGACTTAATCTCCATGAATTATGTCTGAGCAGCATAGACTATGCAATGCATGCATAGATTAAGACTCGAGAGGGTCGTTAGGTCCTCTATGAGGTCATCGCATGCTCTTTCGCGTACAGTCTGCAGTAATCGATCTGACGTTTTAACGACTACTCGATCGTCCTTGTAAAGTCAGCCATCTATCCTGATGTGTTGCGTCATCTGAATAGCGTCGGACAAACAAAAAGCCATTAGACTGGTCATCAATGGAAGTGGCCCTCAATGGGTGGGTGATGAGAAACTGATTATATGCGCATAACCAACGTTCAATTAATTATCAAGGGGCTCACTCCATGCAGGCATTTCATGTCTTCCCTTCCTTCCGAAAATATAGAACACTTTGTGACCACGTCAGGGATAATTATGGCGTCTTGTCCATTGATATGGGCGGCCACGTATAAGGTGACCACTGACCAAACTGCTAGGGCTGTTTTAAGGACTTTTTAGAACTATACAACTCCTTCTTTCCCTTCCCATCATCCATAGTAAAGTAGCCTATTTCCAATCGGAGGACAATGACCTTTTTGCTAGTTTTAAGTGTACAGAAGTGCTTCAACAACTGCACATTTTGTGTACAACTGCACGTTAAAAAGTTCTGGGAACTGTTTCGGTGGGAGAAGCCTTGGTCAGTCGAAAGCGTACGTCTTAGATGGTTGATGGACAACGAAAAGAGACAAGGATATAAAGAAATCAAGGAAAAAGCACAGATTAGACAAGAATGGTGTCGTTGGAATTTTGGACCTGCCTATACGTGCCGAACACTAAAGAACATGGGCGGAGACTTAGGGGGACAGAGTCACAGAGGTGGATTGTATGTATGGGATTGCAGAGCTGCTCAGCTGCGTGTAGGGATTAGATAATCATGCGGTGTCTGACGTTAATTCTCTAACAGTCGGCACGAATTGGATATTGTTTAAATCAAAACATTAACATAAACTGATGTCTTCTTCTTTAACATAAGCGAAAACTTGGTCTGCAACTTGCGGGGGACGAAAGAGTGGCCAAAGGAAAGACCCGAGGTTTTGGGCGGACGAATGGCTGAGTCGCCGAGAAAATTAATTTCCCATCCTTTTTTTTGTCATTTGCAATGGTCCCTCCAACACATTCATTGATGGTGCCGCCTCAATGAATATGTTGGAGGGACCGTCCATGCATTTGTTCCCCCAATCGTTAAGTGTTCGGACATGCAATTATGCAAACTTCAGATCATGAACACACCATGGTGACGTTTACATGGTTAGAAGAAGAAATATTATCTTCCCACAAATGACGACGACGATGTTTCCTGGAAATTTGGACAAATGACTAAAAAAAGGATGGAAAATTTTCTCGGCGACTCAGCCATTCGTCCGCCCAAAACCTCGGGTCTTTCCTTTGGCCACTCTTTCGTCCCCCGCAAGTGGCAGACCAAGTTTTCGCTTATGCTAAAGAAGAAGACATCAGTTTATGTTAATGTTTTGATGTAAACAATATCGAATTCGTGCCGACTGTCAGAGAATAATATTAACGTCAGACACCGCACGATTCTGCAATTTGCAAATGACTATCTGTCTGGCTGTAGAGATTCTAAGCAAACATCGGTGTGGCATTCATTACATGCACCTGCTGAGCACTAAGCAGATGCTTCATTTGGAAACCTATCACTGCCTCGCACAACACGCGTTCTAAGACTGCAGCTGAAATATCATATTTATGGAAACAGATTGTTCGTGAACATCATTGACGATGAAGAATACACGTCCATATGGCTTAGCGACCACAACAGGGATTATAGGCTACTAAGAGAGACACACATGGCCTACATGTAACTTCGGACACTTTTAGACTGCTGACTATCAGAGAATCTAGTCCGGAAATAGCACAATTAGGCTATGAAAATGCAAAAGATGTCTTTCGAAAAACGCATCTGACCAAAATCATCAGTCAGCCGAAATTTAGAGGAAGCCTATTCATGGTCTCAACTCAGAGACAATCCCGACTCAGGCTCAGCCGGAAAGTACATGTAGCATTAGGGAGCCGATAGAGTATGGTGTGTGTGTGTAGGATGCGAGGGAGGCATCGTACCTTACGAGGAAGCACAATCCATGTCATGAGGTCTGATTTATCAAAAATTGGTCGGCATTCTCAAAATTTGATCTGCATGTTCTGTTCTGTTCTCAGCCATCCTCGATCCGAGGGTCGGCCGCATCACGTACCATGTTCTTCCAACGCTTCCTTTCCTCCGTCAGTCTTATCATTTCTCCCAATGATCTGCATGCATTATAAAAAAACCGGTCTGCATTAAAAAAAACAGTTTGCAAAAATCGGTTTGCATTACAAAGAAATCCCATTTCAGATCGTGATGTCTGTCCGTAAACATTTCGCACACATGTCCGTACATTCCAGTTCCACACGCATCTCTCCGATTTCCTTCCATCTTCCCAGCTCCATGGCCGCGTCCAGTAAACTTATTATATATACTGCACTAATTAGCTTCGTCACTCCGATCTTCCGACTTATATTAGGAACAGACATGCGATCTTTGCATTTAGCAACTGTTGCTCGCATTAGCGTGATCAGCGTTTTGTTTTTCTCTTTGACGTTTCGTCAAGGAATGCGTGAACCCGGTGTAAGAGCTATAGGAAAAAATGGTTGATCCTGACGTATACTCTAATGCATTGCTTAATTTGTACGCACATGCACTCTACGTTTTGAAGGATGCAGCAGCACCCTAGCGTATTGCAACATGGTAGAGAATGGCAAGTAAACGTATGCATGCATGTGTATGTCGCTTTGTCTGTCTGTCTGTCTGTCTGTCTGTCTGTCTGTCTGTCTGTCTGTCTGTCTGTCTGTCTGTCTGTCTGTCTGTCTGTCTGTCTGTCTGTCTGTCTGTCTGTCTGTCTGTCTGTATACGGTCTTTCCGTCTTACTGCAAGTAAGTGTATGCATGCATATTTATATGGCTCTGTGCTGGTGTGTCTCTGTCTGTTTGTACTGCAGGTAAGCGTATGTATGCATGTTTATGTCACGCTATGTGTCTGTGTGTCTGTCTGCCCTTCCAGCCTTCTCCACTGCCGTAACTAATGCCTGCATTCGCTCTTGTTAGGCACGTTGTCTCTCTGCCTGTCGCTCTGTCTTACTCGCTGTCTCGTGTCACCCCAAATGCCATCTCACCCCATCCAACATCCAACCCTCTTCAGGATGAACATCAAACAACGACGACGTGTCCTGAAGAAACGCTACATCACCAATCGAGTGGAAAATTACATAGCGAGGGTCGGAAGGAAGGAAGGAATGGCGGAAGAAAGATGGGTTAAGTAGTAGTTGTCCGCGCTGAAAGACATCAAATGTCTGACAGGGTCGTTGACATCGTCCCCTCCTCCTCCATCCAGCCTTGAGCCTGGCACTACCATAAAGCGGCATTGATGGACAGGAGAGGATTTCCAATTCGTGACTGCCGCCACTGTCGTTTCGTGTAGCGCATTAAATTTTGTTGTGTGTTTTCAGTAAATCAATCAATCAATCAATCAATCAATCAATCAATAAATCAGTCAAATCGATCCGAATTTGATACAGCCTCTCTTCAGCACAGACCTACTCAGGGGCCCAGTCAGGGCCGTCACTTTGTTTAATGATTTGCTACATTGATCGATGTATCTTCATCGTAATGGACGTCATAGTCAATGCATCATTTACATGGCGGTACATATTTCATCGATAAATTTACATACATTATAAATGAAGTATAATATTATAATACTATGTAAATTTATACCGTAGGCCCTATTCTGATTCAGATATAACTATCATATATATCTACATCATGTATACTATCTCATTTATAGTTGTGTGGGCTATAATAATGCATTAGAACTCTCTCTATTTAATAATATTTTCATATATATATATATATATTATATACACTGTAAATCCTCAGAACGCCTGACGCATCCGGCAGCACACTTGAAGCGTTCTATAAACTAACATGGGTGTACAGAAACGTTAACACATGTGTTCAATATGTAAACGGTGTGTTAAAGACGCGTTCAACTTACAGACAACAGACTGTGTGCATGTGCATACATTATTAGATTATAAAAGACGCTGAAAGCCTGAAACTGTAGACCTAAAGGCCTTATTTATAAAGTGAAAATATGCATGATTTGTAGAGGCACATAATTCAGTTAAGTCGTGTAAATGACATGAATAATTCCTTTTAATTTCAATTTCTGCAGCTTTGTAAGAGTACACTATAGACTATACACTACAGTCGTGTTGCAGCGGCTTATAAGGGCTACTTTGAACACCGGCGTTCAATTTCAGTACGTGAGCTGCCTCGATATTTCAACGCGTGCGTTCAGCTTTTGAACGCAATGCATATGTGACGTCATGGGTTGTATAATCTCGAATTTAGAGTAGTTCATAATAAAAGACATTAGTGTCCGCTAATTTAGGCAAAAGGCACTGCCAAACAGACACAGTATATAAAATATTATTTTACGAAATTGATATCATGATAATAATCTTGTGTTTGTTTTTTAAAGAATATTTTCAATTATTTTCCATCAAAGCACGGCCATAGGGTCATGAATATTAATGAGTATGTGTGTACTTTCGAATTTCGATGTCATGGCGGTTGAATGTTTTGAATTATATATTATTACTGCTTAGATGAAGTTTTATTTTTCACCGAAATTGGAGAAAATGTATCGTTTTGGCAGGTTCGTTTTGTGTATTAAATTTCTGTAAAACAATGCGTATAATATTATTATGAGTATGTCTCTTCTCGAAACCTGAAAGCATAGCAAATTGCCTAGTTCAAGACGCTACCGGTATTTTCCTGTTGTTTCTTGTAATCATCTCAACTTCTGTTTCCTTACTTTCACTGACGAAAGTAACTAACGCATATAGCACTGGTCATAGATAATAGTTGTTTTCGGAGTGATTCTGGTTTTGTGGACAAATTTATACTTAGAATTCATGAGGACTCTCAACGATTAATCACAGACCCTTGGGGCACACTTATTTTCAGTGTCATGCCGATTAAGGAAGTAAGTAAGTAAGACTAGTATACTTTAATGAACCGCCTGCAAACTCACTGCTGGAACATCGATCACTTATGAAAAAACAGTGAATATGTATTCATAAATACTAATCAATAGGCCTAATAAGTGAGTGAAAAGGCAGCCATTTTCAGAGTTACAAAAAGGAAATTGCAGAATAAACAGCGATAGTCATTTATATACCATACGTGTAATAAGACCTTTCTTAGTTACGGTAATGAAATTGGTTTATGTATGGACTCAAAAAGAAATGGAATAATGTCATAGTGCTTGTACATTGTCATCACATACTGGTCATGCTGATGTAAATTTTTGCTGCTTGACAACTTAAATGAACCTGAATTTGATTTTTCACTACTGACAATCTTCTCACACTCTGTAATTCAGTAAATACAGTATATTATGGTTTATTTTTGTATATATGGTGATGGTCAAATGTTGACCGTTGTGGAGTTTATGGAGCAGAAGAGATGTTTCAGCCGGGGTCGTACGAAGGAGAAAAGCAGGCGTTTACAGCTTCTTCTGTAATAGCTGTGTTGAAGGTCAGTAAAGACTGATTCAGAAATGTTGTGCACTGTATATTTTAATTTTTATCACAATTTCCAATTTCTATAAATTTACATGAAATGCAAGGGGCAATTCAATGGGCCATGGCCAAAATGAATTGTATAACTTTGAAATTACACAGAATGGAATGAAAGTTCTCTTCAAAAATACACTTTCTTATAGCAGTCTACAATTATTGAACATTCATGCCATTTTATAAGCTAACATTGACAAATCAACTATACTAAAGTCGATTTTGTAGCTAATCCTACAGGTCTATATGTCTAATCTATAGCACACGAGTGACTGCAAATTACCTGCCTGTCTGTCTGTCTGTCTGCTTTCCTGCTTGCCTGTATAGTTTCCATCAATATGAATGCTGTGCATTTTGTTTCAGAACATTGACAGAACAGTGGCGCAGTCTTTAGAAACAGCAGAAAATGAGCCGATACATATTGTTCTTCTGAAAGTTGACGACGATATAACCGGCGCATTCATCGTGAGGGACACAGCTGTTGTTAAAGTGCCAAAGCCCAATATGACTAAAAAATATTTGAAGGCAAGTTCGACCAAATGACAAAAAGTCATAATTTCATTTCAGTGAAAGGTCAGAAAAAGTTTTCCTCTTTGGGTCCAAAATTGTTGACCATCCCCTTCGAAAATTACTGAAAAATTACGAAAATTATTAATTCTCCCCTGCAGCAGGCAGTGGCTTACCCAAGTCATTATCTCACGATTAATCTTGTCTTATTCTGTGACACTATAATAGCACAAACTTAAACACCCATTATTGTATGGATTTTCAGTGTATACTTAGTGCAACCCAGTTTCTGACATTATTTGTGTTTCATTCTGTAATGCTATATTACAAGATTTACGACTCATTATTTGTTGGGTTTTCAGTGTTCATTACATAAGGCACACTGAATGTTTGTAATTATTGTGTCAATAGCTGTGCGATAGTTTTCTAGTTAATTTGAGTCTTGACATTTTAGTTGTATTTCCTGTTTGAATTAAACTTATGGTCTAACATTATTCCTTACCATTTGAATTTAACTTTAATTGCCCCATATAACTTATTTATGGGTCTTCCGCATATATACAGGGTGCGCCAAAAAAAATACCCCCCCCCTAGGTTTTTTGCCAATATCTTGACCAAAAGTAAGAATTCTCAAATGAAATTTTACAGTCTTAAAGGCAATTCATATTTACATATAATGGCCAGATTTCATCAAAATATTTCAAACAGAGCAAACGTTATGCCAGTTTTAGGGAGGTCACCCCCCGTTTTTTGACGTTTCAAAAACAAAACACAATATTTTTATGGTTTTTTGGCAATATCTTGGCCAAAAATAAGAATATCGAAATGAAATTACACGGTCTTATAGACAATTCATATCTACATATGGTGGCCAAATTGCATGACAATACTTCAAACAGAACCAAAGATATGCCACTTTTAGTAAGGCCACCCACCGTTTTTTATTGATTCAAAGACGATACGCAACAAAAAGTAACAAAAACACGATTTTATTAAGTCTCATCTCAAATAACTGTTGTCAAATGAACTTGGTAGTGCTTCACAACTTGTGTTCAATGTGCCCACCACCAGTGCCAAAACTTCTTTTGAGCCTCTTTCCAAAGTTCTTGATGGACCTCTGATTAATCTGACAGATTCGTTATTTAACAATATGATTGTCATCATGCTAAGTGACTTCTCAGGGACGTGCAGCGACGCTGGAACCCGGTTTCTTTTTTTAAATAGTAGTAATAATGATAATCTGGCAATATCAAGGCTAATTGATAACAATTATTTGAGATGAGACTTAATAAAATCGTGTTTTTGCTGTGTTACGTCCTTGAAACGTCAAAAAAGGGGGTGGCCTCCCTCAAAGTGGTATAACTTTTGTTCTGTTAAAAATAGTTTAATGAAATTAAACCATCATGTGCAGATATGAATTGTCTTTACGTCTGTGAAATTTCATTTTGATATTCTTACTTTTGGCTAAGATATTGGCCAAAATAATGAGATTGTTTTTTCGTGACTTTTTGCTGCGTCGCGTTTTTGAATCGTCAAAAAACAGTGGGTGACCCCCCTAAAAGCGACATAACTTTTGTTATGTTTGAATTATTTTGATGAAATCTGGCCATGATATGTAAATATGAATTGTCTATAAGCCTGTAAAATTTCATTTAGAAATTCTTACTTTTTGTCAAGATATTGGCAAAAATCTTAGGGGGGGTCTTTTTTTTGGCGCACCCTGTATATATACTGTCGGGAAAAATCCTAATTCTTTTTGTAAATATGAAAATAAGCAGCAAATTTCTATAGATTCTTAAATTTCAAATTCCCTTTGGATCGTGACATAATTACTAATACTTTGTCAAACATAAAAGTTCAGGTAGTATAGTAATGATGTCCATTTGCATCAAACTTCTATTTTTAGGACAAATTAAAAAAAATTAGAAAAAATTCCATACTGCAGTGAAATAATATTAATTTGTAGTTAAGTTTGCTTAATTTTAAATTTCAATGATATTACTACATGAAGCCCACCAGGGCCGATGTAGAGAGCTTCAGTTCAATGTGTGCTTTATGTACCAATTTCAGTTATAATAATTATGTCGTTTGTGCAAATTTCAGTGTATAATTGTATATGGACACTTAACTTTCCTTACTTCTCAAAATTCAAATGTACTCAGACATTTCAATTATGCCCATGGATATGTCTAAATTATAACAAAAGCATTTTAGTGATAACTTTTATAATGTATGTTCGTACATTATTACTGTTAACGAGTGCACTTTCAATGTGTTATATATGGTTTGCAAACGAGAAGGTCGATCCAAAGTGAACAAGTGGTGATGGGGTGTCAAAAGCAGTTTAACTTTTTGTGACCATCTATGACGTATATGACCAACATAATATACAGTTGCATTGATTCGATACAAAAAGAATTAGGATTTTTCCCGATTATAAGTCTCATATTATGACTTATGTTATAGCTGTGATAACTAATTATTACGTGCACATGCAGTGAATATTTCATATATAAAATATTTTATATAGGGCCTATATACAGTCAATCAGTCATGACCAAAAGTTTACGACCACTATATTGTAATGAATAAATTCACTGAAACATGCAACTTTTGAAAATACTGAGTATTTTTACTTTCTGAAGGGCCTATTTGATGTTTAATGTCATCACACACCACTGGGAACAAAAATTATTACTTACAAACGAATCTTTTATCAGAAGTTAAAGTTTAATTGTGTGAAAGTGTCGATTTTGGCGAGTTTCCTTCATAACTGGAATGAATCACCGATTGACACTGACACATAGACTAAGACAGTGCCCAAAAATTAAACATTATTACGATTGTTTTGACTGTCTGTGGGTCATTTAATGTCAGTACAATACGAAATAACACTGAAAGCTAGTATTTTCGGTGATAGCCTGTGTTTTTTGATAACAGTTTGAATGTGCAATGCGACATCAATTGGGCCATATTGGCAGAACTCAGGTGATATCTCGTGCACCCACACAGTCTTGATTCATTTGATCAAGTCAACCTCGAGAGTGAAATTTACGAGTAGAAACCTTCTGTTCCTCGCAGTATCGATAATATTCAAGTCTGGACTGCGACCAGGTCATGGTTACAGCAGTGGAATGTCCTTCCCTTCTGCCAGGATTTGCTGGCCTTTTACCAATGTAGGGTGCTCCAACTGCCCCATCCTGTTGGAAGTTGCTGATGTCATGGATGGTGATTAAGTTTTGCTGTGTCTCTCTTAAAATGTTAAGATACATGTTTTCACTTATCCAGAGTACATTCTTTCGAGCAACCAATACTGCTCCCCACACCATGACATTCGGTACCTGCTTCGGTATGACATGCCTATGGTTATGGCTTTGATTAGGCGGTCGTCTCACATGCCTGCAGGAACTGTAGAATTGTAGAAACTGTTGAATTGTGTGAATGTGCTTTCACCTGAAAACAACAGCCACTTCCAACAGTATTGGGAACCGTGACATGGCATAAAGGCTGCCAAATCTTGCCTGAAGCAGAAGGGCATTCTACTGCTGGAACCATGACCTGGTGGCACAGTCCAGACTTGAACATTATTGAAAATGTGTGGACAGTAGACGGGATGAAGAAAAATCTCTCTGTTCATAATTCAACTTCTGAGGCTGACTTGATCAACTGAATAAAGACTGTGTGGTTGCACGAGAAAACAGTTGAGTTCTGCCAATATGGCCCGATCGATGCGGTACAGCACATTCATACTGTTATCAAAACACAAGTTATCACCAAAAATACTAACCCTCAAACTGGTGTTATTTCTTATTCTGGTGACACTAAATGACCCACATACGTCAAAGCTATAGAAATGAATCAAATTATGTTTGATTTTGGGCACTATCTGTGCCTCGGTGCCAATCGGTGACTTATTCCAGTTACGAAGGAAACAGGCCAAAATCGACACTTTCACACCATTAAAAAGCTATAATTTCTGAAAAAATTCATTTGTAGGTATTAAGTTTTGTTCCCAGTGTTGTGTGATGACATTAGACAGAAAGTATAAATAATCAGTATTTTTCAAAAGTTGCATGTTTTTCAGTGAATTTATTAATTAAAATATAGTGATCGCAAACTTTTGGCCATTACTGTACGTAGTATTAGGCTAAGTTTTGTCTGCTGTTGGTATTTTATTTAGATTTTTGCTTTTTATTCTGTTACAAACTCATTTTTTCATGCACCTCTGTAGACGCTCACATAGTAGCCTATAAATGCATAATTGTACCATTTATTCATTTTGTACATTGCATAACATGCAATTGATATTTTAGAGTAATCAATTTGATTTGATAATTATGTTGGCTTAAATGTTGGACTTCATTGTAAAAATGCTTTCATTATACTCTAAATATCATTTGTGTTATCTCATGACTTAGAAAATTTGGGTTCATAACAAGTTATTGATAGGTGTTAATGAAGTGCACATTCATGTGTTCATCTCATAAACACTGAGTGAACATGTGCGATTTTGAAACGCCCCGACGCGTTCTGTAAGTGTTACAATTACGCGTTTCAAATTTTGCGCACGTAATGCGTTTCAAAGTGGAACACCTAACAGGCGTTTAAAATTTTGGCACTAGTGTTCAAAGATATAACACTAGCATTAATATCGGGAACGCAGGACGCGTTCTATTAGTGGAACGCATGACGCGTTCTATTAGTGACGCGTAGAGTGTTCAATAAGCTTATGCTTGCGTTAACATTAGGAACACCAAGCGCGTTCCATTAGCGACACGTATGTGTTCAAAAATATAACACTAGGGTTAACATTAGAAACGGCGGACGCGTTCTCTTAGACATATAAAGTGTTCAGACACGTAACGCTACCGTTATCATTAGGAACGTCAGACGCGTTCGCTTAGAGACGCATAAGGTGTTAAAAAATATAATACTAGTGTTCACATTTGAAACGCCCGGACGCGTTCTGTAAGTGTTACAATTACGCGTTTCAAAATGTGTTCAGATTGTAAACGCCTGGCTTTAGAGTGTAGGCCTATGGACTTCGGGTGTTAACGATTAATCGTTAAAATGTATTTCGATTACTTTCGACTTGTTCGATTAATGTTATTTCATGATAAATTATCTGGATTAAACAGCATGACGAACAAAGACCATTATGAAACTTTGAGTCGAAATTATACGATCATTTGCATTTAAGGCTGATGGAAAGTCGAAATGGGGAGGGGGACAAATTGACTGTCTTCATTGCAATAAACTAAACAAGCAAGCAAGCAAGAAAGTAAATAAGTGTGTATGTAATTGGGCAAGCAAGCAAGTAAATAAGTTTAAGTAAGTATATGCTTTATTTTTCTTCATTTCCAAATGCACGGTGCCTCCACAAATAATGCAAAAATAGCACATAGAAGCAATAATTAAAAAAATAGTAACATTATGCATGACAATAATTATTATTAAGCAAATGTTAAGCATTTCCAGGGCCGTAGCAACAGTGAACGTGGCCTAATAATATTTTGAATTTCAACATTGTAATGGCTGCAGTTTTAGCTGTAATCTCAATAAAATTGCTCAGTTTTTCAATGCTGATAGTCATGTTTTAAGACTTCAGAGTATCGACCCCCAATTGTTTGCAATTTGTTTGATTTTGACATACACTGTTACTGTAAATTTTAGGCTGTCATCTTAACCATTCATGATTTAAGTGCTCAGATATGTGGTTTATGAGTTCAACAAATGTAGGCCTACCTTACGCATTATTTTAGAAAAATGGTAAAACTGGCGTTTACATTTGAAAACTAAAATGACAAAAATTAAATTAGCTGCCACAATCTAACGAATGAATCATGTAAAAATAACGAAGGTAATAATTTATTTATAAGTTGCTATAGTGTTGTAACTAGCATATAGCGTGGAATTTGCTATTGCATCTTTTACAAATTTTTGAAGGGTTCAGGCGACCCCTGGCAAATCGTCAGGCGACCCCCGTGGGGGTCACGACCCACAGGTTGAGAACCGCTGGTATACGCGATGACGGGGTGGAAATCCGACATGTTTTGGGCCCGAAATTTCTGACGACCTTTTTTAGTCATCCGGCCAAAATCTCGGGAAAATTTCATCAATTCCTCGTCCGAAAAAGTTGCAGACTTTTTTGAGTCACTTCATTAATTTTTTTGCACTTTTAGGGGTTCCTTTCTTGTGGGGGCCTCCTTCGGTCGGATGGTACGGAGAGCCTCTGAGCATTTCTATACTAATACAAGCGCATCGTTGAGGCAGACCTATACTTTCAGCACACGGAATTATTTAAATCTGTTGTGGAAAGAAAGTAGGCTACGTCAGAGTGCTGAGTTACAACATTCTTTCAAGATTTTCAAGTTTTACATGACAGGTATATGGCCTACACAGTATATAGGCCTACATAACGAATATATATGTGAAGACTCCTCTGCATGTTTGGTTTAGATTTACAACGCTTCGGAGTTCCGCCATCTTTGGATGAGCAATTTACCACCATGCAGCATTTATATTATACATCAATGACACTGACATTTATATAGCACGAGATTATAAATATTATTATGTATTTATCTATATATCAGGCTACTACCTCTGTGACTTGATGTGCAAGCCGCACTCTGCATGAGCTTCAAACCTCTTCGTACTGCTGACCCCTTGATCTATTTGTACTTTGGTCACGAACCTCATTAACCAAACATCGAGATTTTGCTATCGTTTTTGTCCCTCAATGTGGAATTCGTAGCACGATTCTGGTGGAGAATTCACCTGCATCTATCTCTTCGCTGCTTGAGGACTTTTCTCTTTTCACGGACCTGTCACGCTGAGAGCGCTTCTGAATAGCTATGCTGTGAGAAGCGCTTTACACGTATATATTAGATTAGATTAGAATATTATAATGCCGTGTGTTATTTTTGTACCGACAATCGGACATGAAGAATGGTTGTAGAAAATTGGTCAATCAATCAATCAGTATTTACATAGCGCCCTTCAAGATTTCTACTAAGGGGAGTGGGGGTCAGTGGCGCATTGGATAACACACTGGCATGGAGAGCGAGAGGATCCGAGATCGAATCCTGAAGCCCCCGTAGGATAGACATGCTTTGAAGGCTGCTATTCTATAGCGCCGATTATAATTAATGCAGTTAAGATTTATGACACATTGTATTCTGTGATCTGCGTTCTTGCGAATTGTTTCAACTGCGTAACTGTAGGCTACACTCACTGTAACCGGTTGCGGTCTGTCAATCGGATTGTAGAATATAGTAAATTATTATTATTATTATTATTATTATTATTATTATTATTATTATTATTATTATTATTATTATTATAATCATCATCATCATCTCATCATCATCATCATCATCGTCGTCGTCATCATCATCATCATCATCATCATCATCATCATCATCATCATCATCATCATCATCATCATCACCATCATCCGACCCAAGCCAACATGTGTTAACGACAAAGATACAATCCTAGACCTCTGCTAAGGGTCAGTTGGGTGGGTTAGAACGAGTACAAGTTTAATTAGTTTCATCTGCTTCCACCAGAACGTCCATTGTTTATCTATAGCCGCAGGTCATTGACATCTTGAGTCTTTGTTTACACCAGGCTTCATCGTCTGCGACCGCCTCTCTGTTCTGCCTATATATAATACGGCTTAGTCGACGACATCATTCCTCTGCTCTCTCTATCTATATATAATTAACAGCTAGGAGATTCCGGGAATTCGTCGGTTTAGCCACAAATAGATTGCTGTAAAACGACTTTAATATCAAGCAGTAACGGTTTCCGTACAGTGCTTTGTATCGTCACAAGGCTTATTGACCGAACCAACAAGACATCTTCGTCACGACGCACGCACTTCGTCATGCTTAATTAACTGTGTCCCTGCCTCACTTTAGGGCTTTTATATCTACGTCTGTATTGGTTAGCCATCGGAGTCCTTACGTTTAAAGAATAGCAGTGCACGGTTTATCGTATATATTGAGTCCGAAAGTTAAACAAGAGGACATAATATTATACTCCGCCGTAGAAATAAATTATAAAACGATCATTATCGTACGTCTGATCTAAATAGAAGTTGAGCACACGTGACTTGTGTCAACATGAGTTTGCATGTCATCTTGCTTATTTACAGGCTGCTTAACTCTGTTGTGGCCTGCAAAGTAGCAAGAAAGCACAGTGACCATGCTTAGAAATATTCTAATAAATATATGCTAAATATGAAAGTCTATGTCCATTTTGCAAAGTTTTGGAGCACAAATATATATGCGTTCATTTTGGGACCCCCAATGCTCTACGAACTTGTTCTGTTTCATATCATGATTCATGACACGTGATACCGTTGCTCTGCTGACCTTTTAGGAACACATTGAATGAATTGAATAAAACATTATGATATTTGTTATTTTTTTCATTATCAATTGAAATTATAAATCCAGTTTTCTCTAAATTATCAGATGTGGGCACAATAATATATAGTTTGTCCACTATACAGTCGATGCATATAAAATAAAACGTTTGATGATGCTTTCATAATTATGCCAATGATTCTATTTTTCTGAGCTGAACGTGATACATATATAAACTACTTATAGGCTAAGATATTTATCTTGATCAGAATGCATGTTTAAATATTTAAGTTTGTATGTGCACTTGCTGTATATCGCCCTGCAAGCTCACTACTTAGAGGCGCTCCCGACTGCAGCGCGGACACTGCATCAGAGTTTCACGCCAAAGCGCTGAGCAATTGCGAGTGATGCGAGTGAGTGACTTGCCCAAGGTCCATACGCGGCGATTTGAAGTGGATTCGAACCTGCAACCCTACGGCTACAAGGCAACGAACATAGCCACTACACCACCTCCCCCACATGACCAAAGAGATTGTAATAGACTATACGTCAGAAATCAGGCGGGCTTGTATATCTTATAACTATAAATGCAAACTTACACATTTATACATGTACATGTAGGCTACATAGCACATGCATATACACATGCACAGTTGCACACAGCCGGTTCTTGTTTTATAAATATCTTTTACTGCATGCTTTTTTTAATTGCGGAGAGCAGTCATGCATTGGCACGAATCACCACGAATCTGTTTTGGATAAAAATCGATTAGAAAGGATTTGCTGTTTCCATTGATGTCTCGGATACAGAGGCTGATCACTGGATGGATGTGGATCAAAAAGGTCCCAAACCCAGCCGTCCATCAATGACCCCATGAACCGTGAACCGGGCAGGTCATGTACATGTATGCGTAGAGACTAAATATATAGGTCTATATATATATAAGTCGTATATATATAATATGCATATGTTGTCTGTATGTGTATACTATATATGGCGCTGTATTTATGATTATGTTTATGTTTGAATATCATATTATACATGTATGTCAACTATATTCAGCGTCTACTTAGAACTCTTTCCGCTTCAATGTGCTATATACCTGGGCAATACTCAGCTTAATTAGCCATTTCGCACATACTCGGCCTACATTAAAAGATCATAAGCTTATAATAAATGCATATATAAAATGCATATTATGACAGCATAAAATTATTAACAAGTCTATTGTTTCACTGTCTTCTCAGATCCCCCCACCGCTTCTGCAGAACTCGTCGCAGTTCAACCGGAAACCGACGCCATGTTGTTTTCAACACACGTGACCTCTCTTGAACTGCTCATCCGTGACGTCAATACCACCACTTCCATTTCCTCCCTCCTCTCCCCCACCGTAACCTTCAACCCAAACCTCTTCACAACCACCCCCGGTCGACCCCCACCACCGCGCACGTCACACCATCCCATGGATCTCACCACTGAGCCTCCAACCGAAGAGCGCTACCAGCACTTCTACGACCTGGCCCAGCTCATCACGGGCCTCGTCTTCTACCCAACGTTCTGCATCTTCGGCCTGACCGGCAACGTCCTCAGCATCCTGGTACTCCGAGGGAAGAAGACCCAATCACCAACCAACTCCTTCCTCATCGCCCTCTCCGTCTCCGACGGAATAAAACTCGCCAACGACCTCTGTTACTTCCTCGTCATTCTTCTTCTACAGACGCACCCCACTTCCGGCGAACGACTCTTCGGTTGGCTGTATCCCTACGCGCACTATTTCTTCAACATGTCCATCTGCATTACCGCTTGGATCACCGTGACGCTCGCCGCGGAGAGATACGTTATGGTGTGTCACGCAACGCGAGCGAAACAGATGTGTAATATGACGCGTGCTCACGTGACCATTGCCATGGTTTTCGTTTCCATGACAGTGCTGACCATTCCGTCGGCACTACGCTACAGAACGGTGTATGAATACGCGGGGAATTCCAGTCACGAGTACAGCGTTAAGATCAATGTAAGTCCTTCTGTGGGTCGCGTGAGCTATCTGAGAAGGGGTCAGAGAGACTGAGAGAAAGACAGACCGAGACCGAGACAGAGACAGACAGACAGACAGAGACAGAGACACAGACACAGACAGACAGAGACAGACAGACAGACCTACAGACAGACAGACAGACAGACAGACAGAGGGATAGACAGAGGGACAGAGCGAGTGCAATTGCAATCAGATAAAACTGAGCGAAATTTACATTGATTGATCGATTGATTGATTGATTGAGTGAGTGATTGATTGATTGATCGATTGATTGATTGATCGAGTGATTGAATGATTGTGTGATTGATTGATTGATGTCATTCCATTTCGCTTCTCTTTCTTTCTGAGTCTTTCGGTTCACCGTTCATCTACATGTATATGTCCATCACACACACACACACACACCCATCCATCCCTTCATCCATTCATCCATTCATCCATCCATCTTTCCCTTCCCATTGCATCATCTTTCGTCAGCATCAGTTAATGCGGTATCAATTGAAAAATGAAGACCTTCAAAAGCAATGCGTCCAAGACACAAATTCACATAATAATTATCAAAGGGATAATTATTGGTCAGTGCAGGAGGCTTCCTTATGGAACGCTGCAGATGATTCTGTTCCTTAAGACAGACGCGCCACGTAGATGGGTCTCGTATTATAGAAGACCTTGAGAACGCCAGGAATGGATTGAGACCTTAATGTCTGCATGGACCAGCAGCTACCGACGATCAATCGAATAAGAAGATAATCATGATAAGATGATTAGAGCATTAGAGGATTAGCAGATCAGTCGATTTGTACTGAGATATTAAGGAGGATTAACAATAACTCCATCCTGATGCCATGAGAAAGTGACACAGACAGACAGACAGACAGGCAGACAGACACAGACAGTCTCATGGACAAAAGCAAAGGTACAGACAAACAGACAAACAAGCAGACAGACAAACTCGATTGAAGGTTCGTGTTACTGTGCGGCTGACTATATGCGCAATTGGTTTACTAGAACAACAATGGGATGTCGTATTATTACGTATGTATGTACGCATTGACCATAATAACTTATTAAATGGCACACTTATGACGTTCTCAGAAGGCGTTATATTTATACAATCATTGACAGACACACACACAGAGATAATAATTTTCTGTTTTATGTTTTCGAAGTTATAGCACGTCAGAAAAGCTTATGGTTAGGCGATATTGAAAAGAATTAAACGCTGGCTGAAACCAGTTCTTTATGGTCCTAACGATCATATCGCCACGCATTCTGATCGCACCGGATGCAATAATCCGTTGCGATAACAACATGAACTCCACATCGGATGGCGACATAAAACTATATCCGCCACAAAAGGGAGTTAACTCGTGGAGTACGCACCTGACTAGCGCTCACGCACGCGCATATGAGGGCCTGTCATAAAATGAGGCTCATTTCGTTTGATAATCCTTTGTAAGCGGGTAATTATGTAACCGAAAACAAAGTCAAGTGAGGCCGCTAACAATGCAGTTACCTCATCTAGGTGCATTTAAACGACATAAAATTTTCTATGACTGTCTTATTGTGATATGATATTGCCCTGCTTTATCCTGTTCTGTCCTATCGAATCCTATTTTGTTCTGTCACATCCTGTCGTGTCCTGTTGTATCCTATTCAGTCCTGTCGTGTCCTGTGGTGTCCTATCGTACCCTGTTCTTTCCTGTCGTGTCCTGTTTTATCCTGTCGTATCCTGTTTTATCCTGTCGTATCCTGTTTTATCCTGTCGTATCCTGTTTTATCCTGTCGTATCCTGTTTTATCCTGTCGTATCCTGTTTTATCCTGTCGTATCCTGTTATGTCCCATCGTGTCCTGTTGTGTCCTATTGTATCATGTTACGTCCTTTCGCATCTTGTTGTGTTCTTTCGTATTCTCTTCTGTCCTATCGTATCCTGTTCAGTCCTTTCGTATCCTCTTCTGTCCTATCGTATCTTGTTCAGTCCTTTCGTGTCATATTGCCTCCTGTTTTTATTTCGCTGGATGTCCAATATAATCTGATTCAATCAGATGCTCAAGGCTAAATAGTTGAACTGAGGTCCGAAGAGATGTATTCACGACAAACACACACAGACAGGAGGAAGAACACACAGAAGACACACAGAAGGACACACAGAAGGACACACAGAAGGACGCACAGAAGGACACACAGAAGGACAAACAGAAGGACATACAGAAGGACAAAATAGGAACTGCTCTGATACGCATAGTCAAACGACCACGGAGAAGTGCAGCGTGCCAGAAGGAAGCGTGCATAAAGAAGATACAAAGACAAACGCATAGACGGATACACACATACAGACGCACATACATGTAGATGCACAATTGCACACACACATATATATATATATATATATATATATATATATATATATGGAGATGGGGAGAAGGACAGGCAAAGCAACAGACATGTAAACTGAGATGATGATACAGGCAGAGACACATGGACAACTCTATTGACCGATCCATACAGAGAGACAAATAGACAGACACAAAACACCCACTCGCAAGCACAAAGCATGTTTCCATCGTCGCAGATTGATGCCATGTCTGAGAGTAAAAGAAAAAGAACGTGGCACCAATAAGATGTCACGAAAAAAACACGGTTTGCGGAGAGTAGGATGATGTTCCTTTGGATTTACCTTTTGTCACATCCTTCAAACAATTATACTTATTGTGCAAATTGTTCTCAATTGTTGGAAGATTGTGAAAGATTGATGAACGACGCAGTGTATTTGAATTTGAATCTGAATTTGAATTTGAATTGAACTGAATCTGATCTGGTAACGTTGAACCATTTTTTGTTCTCTCCAGCTCACCACTTTATGGACAGACGAGAACTTCGTCACGTCCTACACGTGGACACAGAACCTCCTTCGATCCGTCGTGCCTTTAACCGTCCTCTGCACCCTCAACTGTTTCATCGTCCAAGCCCTCCGGCGCACCAGCCGTCGTAACCGGCCGTCCCCCGGGCACAAGATGACCCAGCGGCACCGCATCACCCTAATGCTCGTCTCCGTCATCGTCGTCTTCATCGTCTGCGTTACACCGGACGCCATCATGTCCACGGTCTTCGGGTTCGGCTACTACGAGGGCAACTACCTCGTGCGTGGAGTCCGAGAAATCACTGATCTTCTGTTGACCGTCAACTCCGCCAGTAACTTCCTGCTCTACTGCGCCTTCAACAATGTCTTCAGGCACCGCTTTCGCGCGCTTTTCCTAAGCGCCTGTCGAAGGCGGGAAGACGGCAGCAGCGGAAGGCGGGAATTAGACTCTGTTGGAACCCCGCATCTGTTGGGCGTGACCTACTTTCTGCAGTCGTCATTGGTTGCTCAGCAAAGAAATCCAGGCCGCCGCGTACGGGACGAGGTTTCGAGGAGCGGGTGGGGAACGTCAGCGGCACGTGACGGTTTCTCGATTGTGGAGAACGCTGGTGCGCATGCGCAGGCGATGGAACAACTTCCGGTGACGCGTGTGTCATCCGTTGCGGTCACGTGGACGACGGAAATGAATTTGAAGACAGCAGAGAGCGTGACGGACGATGAGAACTATAGACAAGTGGATCCTCTAGCGACGAGTAACGATTAGACTTTGAATAAATGGATGCATCGACGTCTCATAACGAAACGAAGAATTTGGTTACTTCGGCAACATGATCGACCTCACGAATTTTTTCTGTTTGTAACGACCTAATTAAAGCTTCATGCGAATAATTATGTTGTTTTTCGTTGTACGAAAGTCGAGCGTCTTCATTCATTCATTCATTCATTCATTCGTTCGTTCGTTCATTCATTCGTTTGTTCGTTCATTCATTCGTTCGTTCGTTCATTCACTCATTTATTCATTCATTCATTCGTTCATTCATTCTATAATTTATTCATTCATTCATTCGTTTATTCTGAACACTTTCAAGAACATACTCAGGAGAGCTCCAACTCCAGCCACAAAAAATGGGAAAAATATTCATATGTTCATGTGAACTTGACCTTGATCTCAACCTTTGACCTGATGATTCACAGGGTTTTTGAGTGCACTCCACTGCAACACTCATCGTCAAACGGACAGTCTGGCTTCCACTGACCTTTTTATTGGCTACATGCATGTAACGCGACGGCTGACCTTCTTAATAGGAACCTTGTCTCATATGTCACATAATAATAATTTATGCTGTAGTTAACAGGTGCTCCCAATTTCTTGACGGATAGGTCGTTGAAATTTGAAGTGTTTCTTTGGGCGCCTCATATATACATAACGATGACATTGTAAGATGCTCATTTCGTATGCGTCGGCCCTCAAGTCCTATTGTTCATTTAGGGGATATATCTTCGTAATCTCTAACGATGTATGTTTTATCTCTCATACCGAGGGATTGAGTTCCATGCACAAGTTCTGTAGGCCTACGTGCAAAAACAAATACATGACAGGAATAATAATTGATCCGCATTGACAAACATCGGGATCCATTAGCTAATCAGCATAAATAGGCCTAAGTCACAAACTAAGCCAATAACATTCTCTCATCTAAAACAGTAATCCGCAAAAAAACTTCGACCAACTTTAACAAAATAATCCGCACAAATATTGAAGCCGCATTGCTAATTACCAAATAATTTAGCTCTAGTGTTCAACACACACAAATTGGTGATCATCTGAATACAAAAACCGGTTGCTGAAGTTTCTGTTCGCATTGGCCATAATAAAAGTTTTTTTGGCCTCGTTTATCTACACAAAGCAGAGGAAGACCAAAAAAGACATGGACGAAGAACGTGATGGAGGACCTAGAAATGAAGGGCTTGGACATACGAAGAGCAGTGGATAAGACCAGAGACAGAGCAACTTGGAGACGTCTTGTAAAGGCCTCATCGTCAGCATGCGCTTGACGGAGGAGAAATTGATTATCTACACAAGTTTAGCGGACAGCATCGACAAGTTTTATCTCTCCACCCCAGTGACCCATTGCCTCTTTTTTGGCTAAATCCGTGCATCCATTCAACTGTTCGTCCATTTAAATCATAATTCATTTGTTCATGCATTTATTCATTCTGAGAATTTATATAGCGCCTCTTCAAGAAAGATATCTATCAGGGTTTTTGTAATGTGCAGTTATACACAAAATGTGCAGTTCTAAATGGATTTGTGTAGTTGTAGAAGCACTCCTGTAGGCTACAGTTAAAACTAGCAAAGAAATTGTCATTGTCTTCCGATTGGAAGTAATTTACCATGGAGGATGCGAAGGAAAAGAAAGGAGTTGTGCAGTTCTAAAAATTTCTTTAAAACACCCCTGGTCTCTTTTATCGGCTAAATCCGTGCATCCATTCAACTGTTCGTCTATTTAATTCATAATTCATTTGTTTATTCATTCATTCATTCTGAGAATTTACATAGCGCCTCTTCAAGATATATAACTACTCTGAGGCGCTCTTTGTTATCTATGTTATCGTCTTTAGTCTGCAGTTCCCACCGTCACCATCCAACGATAATCAACAACAAACGTCGTGACTGATGTCATTATCACAATTAGACGTCAAGGAGTCAAAGGTGACCGTTCAGAACAACGAAAGGTTTCTGAAAATTAAAATTAATTCGATGAGAGGTCACGACCTCCGTCACGCTGCTGAAAGTTACCTGATCAGCTGCGACCAATCAACAAAGGTATACATTGTCATTGTAAAGACGACCTTTACCTGTCCAAGGTTACAGACAACGAATCAATGACACGCAGTCTGATGGATGGAATAATTAATTTTCGTTACACGAGTGTGATGCAATATTATAATCAAATGTAATATGACGTAATGTGTAGTTTAATGCAATATAATGTTCTTTAATGTATCAAATGGTCTTACTTAAGTAAAGTCGAATATGTAGACTAGTCGATGTAACAATGTAGACAAAGCTTATGAGGGAGGACACAGAATTAGATGAACTGAGATATTGAGAAGGGCAATGAACTTGACATAATTATTAATTATGGCCGAAGACAAATAAGGTAATCTATTCGTACCTATCGCCGACCTATTTCCGCACGAACTGATGATGATGATGATGATGATGACGATGATGATTGTGATGATGATGAAGACGACGACGACGACGACGACGACGATGACGATGACGACGACGACGACGATGATGATGATGATGATGATGATGATGATGATGATGATGATGATGATGATGATGATGATGATGATAGTAGTGGTTGTGTTGATGATGGTGAAAGTCCAGTCCATTAAGTAGCACAAATCGCAGGTGACTAGACAAGAATTTATTGATTTTTCTGTCCATCCCTTACTTCTTCTCTTTTTTCTATTCCTTCCTACCTCCCTTTCATTTATATCTTCCTATCTTTCTTCTCTCCCATAAACTCCCACGATAATAGGCCTAATAATTAGGCCTACATACGTAACACGGTCATCGTCATATAATGCATCTCTTTTCAATCCGTTCTATTTGTCTCCCACCCGAGACTAATCAGAAGCATGAAACACAAATCGATCCAAATCGACCTCATCTAACGGACCTAAGTACAGTGTCGAGTATCGTAACAGTCAAGGGAGGATGTGGAGTACCATCGTACCATCGTACTATAGGGACAAAGCATTTTCGAATTGAGTTACGGCATGCGTGGGACACCGACCTATACAGTCGTAATTTATGCAAATTTATGGGCGCATGCTCCTGACACCGGCGACTGATACAGAATGGAGATGACGACGAAGGATTTAACGTTTAAAAAACTTCTAGAAACTGTTTACGAAATAATGCTACACATCCTGAATATCGATGGTGACTATGTGACCGACAGGCAGCCTGAGGAGTTGTTGAGATTTGATAGATCCGACAAGAAGTTCAAGTGGGTCTAGTCCGAAAGTGAAGTCGCGTGCGTTTCGAGAAAACAACAGACAGACAGACAGAAGACAGACAGACAGATAGACAGACGAACTGACAAAGAGGGACAGACGAAAAGACGGACGAAGAGAAGGACAGACAGACAGACGGACGGACGGACGGACGGACAGACGGAAGGCGGACGGACGAACAGAATTACAGAGAGAAAGAGATGTGCAATAAAACGCGGTAAGGTATATCGAAAGAGAGAGAGAGAGACAGGCAGACAGACACATTGAAGGGTCTACAGACGAAATGAGAAATAGGCAGAAACAGATGGTCATAGAGACAAAACAACAAGCATGAACCTATTTGGGTGATGATAATGACAGTGATGCATGGAGAGAAAGAGAGACACAATTAAATACGATAAGAGAGAGACAGAGACACACACATACAGGCAGACCATGCAGACAGACAGATAGCTAGAGATAGAGATAAAAAAAGACAGAGACAGAGCGAGGAGTTCATTGAGAAGAAGCGCAGAAACAGAGACAGAGACATTGCAGCTGATTGGAGAAATACGCAGCCGAACATCAAGACAATATCCTACATAATTATAGACACGCATACATGTAGAACAGAGCAGAGAGACAACGATACGTGAAGACATATCGAGATAGAGAGAAAGACAAAAGCAGGCTGTCTGCAGAGAAACAGACATACATGGATGTGCTTATAAGCCTTATATATAAAAGATCATAACTTCTATAGCGCCAATTTGACCGTAGTCAAATCCTAGAAAACTCGAATGTCTTATCAACGAAAGAAATTCGCTGTTGTCGTGGTTTGAAGGATCCAAACTCTCCGCTCTTTTTCCAATCCACTCAAAAAGCCTACTTAACTAGAAAGAAGTTTCAGGGTCCGGAAACTAAATTAAATATCTCAGGAGTTTGGGTCAAGTCCTCACAATATTAGAGTTCAAGATCATTTTTGCAACTAAAGCGAAAGAGTTGACTGTGCGAATTAATAACTATGCATTAACTGGTATCGTATATTTCTGCGAATTAAACTTACGTTTTATGATGATTTTATGTGAATTGTGTTTGTATCAATTTGGTGCAACAATTACGTTTTATTTTTTCTGTTCAGTGTTGTTTTTCTGCGAATTATGTTTTATGTTTTTTGCTATCAACAAGTTAATTACTATAATTGCATGCAGAGACGGGCGCGGTGGTGTAGTGGTATGTTACGGTGCCTTGCAGCCGAAAGGTTGCAGGCACGAATCCACTTCAAGCCGTCTCGTACGGACCTTGAGCAAGTCCTTCACTCACAATTGCTCATGATCTTTGGCGTGAAACTCCGATGCAGTGCGCGCGCTGTAGTTGGGAGCGCCTCTGAGTATAACCTTGAAGGCCGCTCTAGCAAATGCGATAAATAAATAACAAAATAAAATAATATTCATGTACAGTGTGGGTCAAAAAATACCCCCTAGATTTTTCGCCCATATCTTGGCCCGAAGTAAGAATTTCGAAAAAATCTTTTACAGTCTTAAAGACAATTCATATTTACACATGATGACCAGATTTCATCAGAATACTTCAAACACAACAAAAGTTACACCACTTTTAGTGAGGCCACCCACTGCCATTGCGAAATACTTAAGTGATCATGCAATGTTTCAGTTCAACAGAATTGCATTTTTTAAACGTAAAGTCATTTATATTAGATTAATCGATTTTACGAGCAAACACAGATGGACCAGAAAAATATGACTAATTAGAAATCAGACACAAATAAGCCAAGCGCAGGACACCAGCTTATTCACGATCGTGTATTATTAATGATCAACGATTAATGATTAAGCATTGTGCCACCCCTATTGCAGTTCACTTGTGATCCTCATTAGACACTCTATAGTCTATACTCTTCGCAGACGGAGAATCATTTTTACATACAGTAATAAATGTGATTTTTCTTACTGAAGATATGCAAGCCGGTGTCACGAAATAAAGTCTCCCCCCGAAACAGAGTCTCCCCCTTGCTGAAACAGAGTCTCCGGGGGGAGACTCTGTACCGAAACAAAGTCTCCCCCATTGAAATCGATTCTCCCCCTCTACGATACAAAGTCTCCCCCTACTAAAAATCGCCCCTATATTTCCTGACTTAAAGTGTATCTTTGCTTATATAAATGACTTTGTGTCCACTAGTAGAATTGGACATTAATAAATTTGAACTAATTTATTATGAGAATCTTGTAATGTAAGCCTAAATGTTTTCTACTAATTGGCGTAATTGTAGCATAGTTATAGGCCTAGAATCCGGGGATGTCGGACCACTTACGTTATTAAAGCGCAGCAAAAGAGATTAGGCTCAATTAAAGAGACTACCCATGGATCTTATTAATAGTTAAACGTATGAATTTTAAAAAATTAGATCCTCATGTAGTTTACATAAGTGGCCAGAAATCATAGCTGTGCTATAACTGTGCTACAATTAGGCATTCGCACATTGGTACAATACGTTTAAGCTTAGGCCTACTCTGTAAGTTAGGAGGCATAGGCTATTACATTTTCTCGTCACGGAACTTCCATTTAATAAGAAAGGACTATTTTAATCAATCCAACCTAAATTTAACCCTCGGGCTACCAGAGGGGGTGGTATCCTCCTCCTCTAGGTTTTCCAAAATCAAACGTGTTTCGTATGGAATAAAATTTTGACGTTTTAGGTGGCTGCAGAATGCATACTTTGGTACACATTTTGAGGTAAAATTTGTGATGATACCATGATCTTTCAAATGTCATATCCTATACTCGAAGTACTAGGGGTGGGGTGAATAGTGGACACAACCTCCCTCTTAGATTATCGATTATATATAATCAACAATATGCAACAATGCAGAAGCGTTCGTTCTCTGTGGTTGGTCTAGTGACCTGGAATGGACTTCCCTTGACTATGCGACACCTCTCAAGCTGTTCTCAATTTCACAAACTGTTGAAGACTGGTTTTTTCGCTTGACTTCGGCCGGGAGCGCCTCTGAGTAGCTACCTTGAATGGGCGCTATATAAAATACGATTGATTGATCTTACCCGTCACTTATTACGAAGATAAATAAATTATGCCATTCCATAGATCTAGGGAATGTGGGGGGCTACATTTTCATGGTAAACAATTTATCTGTTAATAATCGGAAGTCATCAAAATTAATTAAAATATGCAAAAATGGGTGAAATTTTCATACAAGTTATAGGGGAAGACGGGGTAATACCGGCCACGGGGTAAATTCGGCCAGGGTGATTGCAAGAGAACCAGAGGGTAAGGGAAGATTTCAATGCTACCATCCAGTGCATAATATCATATTACGTATGTTTATCGAGATAAATTGGTTTTTATTTGAGAATAATTCGCTAAAAACGAAAAAAACGAGTTCGAGCCTAATCGACTTCTCTATGCTGTCTCCAATAAAAGCTAAAAAGTGAAGGTAATCTGGTTCAAATGTCGATTATTGGCTTTTTATTCTGCAAACCACAACATTATTTTCAATTTGATTATCCAAATCCATTGTCCAAAAATGGCGGCCCCTGCTCGGTAATTTTTTTATGGAGGGTGGGTGGGTCGGGGTAAATTCGGCCATGTGGTCGGATTTACCCCGAGATGTTAGAAATGGTACATAGTGCCAATGTTAATTAGTGACTTTGTATGTTGCACCAATATACTCAGTTTTAATTTAAAATATAATTATATTGCGTCATTTGTTGCAGATATTGGCGATGCATACATACATAAATACATACTTTCAGGCCTACATACATACATGCTTACATGCATGCATGCATGCCTATGTACATGTATACATACATGCATACATACATGCATACATACATAAATACATATATACATATTATACATAAATATATACATACATAATTATAAATACACATGTTCAAAACACACAGAATATAATATTTTTTCATGCATAAGTACACGTTTGTGAAATCGAAGGGTCCCCATGTAAAAAATGTTATAATTTCGAGGTAGATTCATATATTTTAGGCCTAAGTATACCATTTTGTGCCGAAATGAATGCTCTGTCCAATGATGTATTGCACGTTATGATATCTCAAACCAAATCCAAAATCCAGGGGGTGATGACCACCCCCTTATCACCACCGCCTTGATAGTCCATGTCACAGAAACTTGGTAGCCTGAGGGTTAAGATAATAATAAAAACTTTCGTTACTTCATATTAGCGCTTCAGTGATATCGCCTAATACATTTGTGGATTATTATATCGTCCGGTAAGTTGCAAAAATCAATTTACCTGTGCTGGCCGAATTTCCCCCGATGCTGGGGTAAATCCGGCCAAAAATTCACTTTTAAAATATTTTTTTCCCGAACAAATCTTCTTCTCAATCCCAAAAAGTAACCTTGCAGTATATTGTCCCTATCTTACTTTATTTAGTTGTAATTTTGTTTAATTTTAGCAGTCAACCATTTTCAATTTATTAAAAAAATTAGAAAAATGGCCGAAATTACCCCGTCTTCCCCTATATTTTTTACTATAAGGTATACACAAATTATTTTTGAGGAGTAATAAATTGTGCCATTCTATAGAGATGATGTAGGGCAATTTTTTCCATGCTGATTAATTTATCTTTTGACCACAGGATGTACTAAAAAATGTGCTAAACAATAATTTTATTGCAACGCAAATCGATATTTCTGTGTAAACGTTCGCCAGCTGCTAATGAACTTACATTAGCTGAAACAGATGTTGAAGAAGAATTATATTCAATTATACATGCATACAAAATGCATACATATATACAAACATACATACATACAATATAGTACGTACATACATATACATCAATCAATCAATCAATCAATCAATCAATTTTTTTATTGAGCTAAAAAAGCACACAAGATATATATCTTCACATCAAAATGAAACATAAACGCTAATGGTAACAAAAGGAAACCCAGAAGGGACTGCAGAGTCCCGCTGGTTACGGCCACCTATGCACATTTCCTGGTTTGGGGGTGTTAACAGATTCAGCACAATAAAATTATATTCTATTTTCTATTCATGCATACATACATACATACATGTACATGCATGCATGCATACATACATACATACATACATACATAAATACATACATACATACATACATACATACATACATACATACATACATACATACATACATACATACATACATACATACATACATACATACATACATACATACATACATACATACATACATACATACATACATACATACATACATACATACATACATACATACATACATACATACATACATACATACATACATACATACATACATACATACACTCATACATACATCCTCAATTATAGATATAGATTATATAATTACAATCACAATAAAAATATCTTTATGTCTTTATGCACTGAGTTCAGCAGCTCAGTTCTTCTATTGCAGGGTCATTCTAACGAATAACTGCAGACGTGAATAGAATAGTATATAAGCTGACTTTTCATCACTATAATCAGCTTAACCCTGTTTCCCAATATGGTTCTGAATTTCCGACCAGGACACACTTTCCAAAATCACAATTAATGATACTCAAATCAACCAAGAACTAATAAACTACCGGTACCAAAATCGGGATGCCACATGTAGTAAAGATTTGTTTTACTAGGTGTTCAAATAATAGGACCAAAAACATTTTGAAATTTGACATTTTAACATTCGAAGGATAGCACTGGAGAGAAGCCATTCAGTTGTACAAAACAGTATTTTTACAAATATTAACAGTAAGTTATACTCATTCTAGCAGGATTGTGTCATGTATTATATTAGTAAATAATTACTATAACCATATAATAGTAAATAATATTGCGGTGTATTATTTTAACAGGTCATGTAATGTGATGATGTAAACAGCAACTAAAAACCATTAGACTATCATTTTGTCAAATTTTCTGGAGGGGATGTCATCTCTGTTTTAGTTAGCAAAAATAGTGTTTATACAAATATAGGCTATACAGTAAGTCATGCTCATTGCAACATAATCTATATAAATAAAAATGAAACTTTCCAATAGTTCGTTATGAGTGTTCTCGAAAACTAACGGAAAGATTGCTTCGAAAATTTTACAAAACCTTCCATTCCAATAGAACCGTGTTGTATTATGCTTTTTTCCCGAAGAAACGCAATCTTTCCCACAAAAAGTGAACTTTGAATTCCGCTCGACCGCCATTTGCAAATTCAACAACACCGCACGGGGTTGCCAGATTTTCGAAACGTGTTGTCCCGAAATCACGCTGTAAAGTCGCCCAAAAGTCGCGAGATGATCAGGGTTGCCACAAGTCGCCCAAAGGTCGCGATAGCGCATATGTCGCTGTCGGGGAGGAACGGTGTGAGGGAGGAAAGAAGGAGGGTGCGGGAGGGGGAGGGGAAGGGGGAGGGGGAGGGGGAGGGGGAGGATTGTCTTTTCTGCCACAGCAACGCGTGGCCGGGTACAGCTAGTAGTATCATAATTATAGTAGTAAATAATGTCATTATAATCATGTTGTAAACAATATCACGGTATATTATAACACTTCATGTAAAACAATGATGATGACAGCAACTAAAATCCAATATTATTTTGGAAATTTTTCTGGGGGGGGAGATGTCAATCCACAGAGACGTCTAGATTAAACACTGCACCCTGCCTTGAATGACCTCCACTCACCTATGTATACGGGCAAAGTTGCTGTTTGGGCAGCTCGCTGTCTACTCGCTGTTTGAAATAGTTTATCTTAAAATCTTTTCCCCGGTGTTAAAGCACCGAGATCTCCTCTGAATATACAGTAGTTCATACGGCGAGGAGCGCTCTATAAAAATATCGTCCAGATACAAGACGATATTTGTTATTCATAATTATTGTCATTATTACTTTTTGGCGGTGATCCATTCACAGACTATCATCATATTTATTATTATTGTGACTCAGCTTAAACACGTGCTTATTAGCACCGTCTCCGTTAAGCGATATGACACCAACAGCAATGGCGCCGTTATAATTATAACGGTGAAAGAGCGTCTTACGTTTGCGGTAATAATTACCACCTCGAATTTTAAAATATCCGCATAGCGAGTATTAAAGTGGATAGTGAGTTTAAAACAGCCACGCTAACCTACAAATTTGCAAGAGAACGTTTTGCAAAATGTTTCAAAAGAATATTCAAACAGATGGACTAGCTTTCAGACATATTTTGGTATAGAATAATATGATGCGACTGTATGAAATCGTTCATTGAAATAAAGTCTCCCCGGGGAGACTTTGTTTCGGCAGGGGATGAAATATTCTCTCCCCCCGGAGACTTTATTTCAGAATAAAGTCTCCGGGGGGCGAATCTATTCTGAAACAAATCCTCCGGGGGGAGAATCTGTTTCGAAATAGAGTCTCCGGGGGGAGACTTTTAGGGGGGAGACTCTGTTGCGCGACACCGGCTTGACAGTACTTAGCTAGAAGTGACTTCACGTCAAGACCTGTGAGATAATGGTTTTTCAATCAAAGGTTTTGTCCAAAAGACTCGGGTGATTACAAAAATAAATCACTTTGATGAACAACTTACTGTCCCTGGTGTTTTGCAGCGATAAGCCGAACTATCAGCGGCAAAGCTTCAACGACTTTGCCGTGCAAAATTGTCAGCAAAAATTATTTAGAGACATGACCAGCGTGAACGTCTGTTTTTAATTAACAATGGCTCATATCTTCCAAACAAATTACTGTTCCTTTGTCTGACGCTTCCTTTAATTCTTTTAAAATGATTATTTTGTCTCCATTGGGTACACCAGCATAATAAATCTATTCAAGAAAGAAAAAGGAACTTCAGGAGACAATAACATATATTTCTTTGTTTTCTTAATTAAGGCACTTGGCTTATTGAAACAATTGAAGCTGTTTCAGACAATTGACGAAACAAACAAAGCGTATTCAAAATGTGCAACAAAATAGGCCCTACAAAAGCACAAGTACTACCGGTATTTTAAGAGTTTCATAGCTGCTTAGGCCTACAATGCAAGTGAATTCCAGTAGTGGCTACAAGACTGCAAAATATTGAAACTCTAAGATAACCAAGAGGCAAGACTCTATATTATACATCAACAATTCACCAAATAGTTTTTGAAGCGAAATCAAGCACTAAATTCTAAGTAAAGTCACTGCAGCCTACTAAAATAATGTGATCAGGACCAACGCAATAATAAGCTTATTATGTCCAAATAAAAATCGGAGAATGGCAGAGAATGCCTGCAGGCGCGTTTTTATCAAGAGGATTGACTTTCTGAGAAACAAGCGAAGGCTGGAGAATGCCTTTCAATCCAATGGTTTTAATTATGTTCTCGAATTAGACTTTATGATTGTGCTTAAAAATGAGTCAAGACAATTAGAAACTAAAAAGACGTGCCATGTTCATCTATCTATTTGTCTGTCTGTCTGCCCACCCGCCCGTCCATCCGTCCGTCCGTCCGTCCGTCCGTCCATCCATCTATTTATCTGTCATGCGCGCTCCCATTGTCGCTGCGCTTGTTCCTCGTGATCTACTTTGACTCTTTCTAAGCACAAATCAAAACTGTCCTTTTTAGCCTTGCTAAGGGGGGAGCGCTTCTGAGTAGTCGCCTGGAAGGGGGTCGCTACATAAATCCTCATAATGAATGAAAAAATCAGTAAAATTTCACGAAACTTATGTAGTCGTCACACAATACATTGCTTGACAAGACAACCTAACCCAGGCAATTAGCCTATAACACACAAAACAACACTGAACAATTCAAGGCTATTACACAGACGTACCGCGAATAATTGCAACAATGCACCGCAACGCATAGAATTAAAAGAGCGCTGACTATGACATTGTATTATAAGTTATAACAGTCGCTTTATTACGAGACGCTGTTTACAATTAGTTCACTGCAGCACAGATCGCATTGTAAATTAAAACAACGATCGCCGTGTGACACATTCCTCCCTTCGCCAATCAGCCAGCCTTCTGCTAATCAATCAAAATTTGATTGAAGTTGCACAGAAGCGGCCGGGACTAGATCTATCGCAACGTCGTATCACGGTATCATCACCGTCATCCAGACCACGTTCAAGCCAAAACAACATCACAACAGTCAACTGTATCAAGTGGCTTTCACCGAACGTGATCACCTCTCCCCGCTCAACACCCCACCGAGACCCTACTTCACGGATTATCAGCCGGCAGATAGATAGATAGATAGACAGCGGAGGACGGTACGATTTAAAGGGATATTAATTGAAACGGTGAATTAGCGACATTAATATTTAAGTGGGACGTGGGCAAGCTGCACATTGCACATGCAAGCCCTGTGCTTGGCTACATTTTGTATTTCATGGTTGTTTGTGTGCGCGTGTGTATGCGTATGTCTGTGTACCTTTGGTAAACTCGGGAACGCTTCAACGGGTGAGTTCCGGCGAAATCTGGTCACTGCCAAAAACTGTTGTGGTAAACGCCGTCACAGGGCGTGACTGCATGGACGGTTGAGATAAATTGAGGGTGAACCGAATCGGAGGCTTTGTTGGACGTAGGAGTCTCGCAGTGAACGGTGTCCTCTTGAAAGAAAGCGATTCGCTCGATTGGTGATATCTTCCTCGTCTTGGGATACCAGCCGTTTGGATTTCTACGTTGCAGACTGGTGTTTATCGCCTGCTATTTTAGTACGCGTAGGTCCATTGTATTTTGAACCCATTCTGATAAGTCAATAGTTGTAGGATAAGTGGCGATAAGCTGTAACTAGGTATATTAAGGATCGTATCGGACTCGGTACAGATGGTATATGACAGGGATAGGAATTTTAAGTGTATGGCGAAGTTACACTGGATTGAACATTGTGAGCAACGAGCTGCTCTTAAAGAGCTTTGCATCATTATCAAGTGTCCCTTAAGGAAAGGGAAGAATAGAGGAACAGATAAGGATATGACTTGTATGATGTAATAGGCCTATGACACGGTATAATATGACATAATTATGACATGGTATGACATGATAAAATTATGTTATGTGGTATGATATGATAATGATATCGGGTGGTATGGTATGATACGAATGACATGAATGATATCAGTGATATGATACAACATGAAATGATGTATGATATAATATGATACTATATGATATGATGTGATGAATAAGCTATAGGAGATTATGGGATGGGGACAGGACATGTCATGACTAGGACAAGACAGGACAAGACAAGAGAGGACGGACAGGACAGGAGAGGACATTTAGGCGGACTGCATTGGCATGAATAATACTGCGGTATATTTCATTCTACAGTTGTTTGTTGGATCATATTTTTATCAGTCAATCAACTTGCCAATCAAAACTTCGGACTTTGAGACCATTGTTCTTACAAGTGGCGCTAAAGAAGCGTCCAGATTAGATATTCTAATCACGTAAGACCAAATCCGATCACATATATATGTCTGCGCAGTGATGGCAAGGTCGTCAATTCGGCGACGAGGCTTTGAGGTCGGTATACTCTATAGATGACAGGCTACAGCCGGCTGCACACGCACGGCCCTGGACACTTGTCTTTTGCGCCTCAGATTATAATATTAAGGCGCCTAAATGACCTTGAACGTTAAGCAAATGCAATGAATCACTAATTAAAATCATCAATTAATTAGACTATTTTAAAGTGGAATTACTGATTTCTAAATTATTTGCAGGAGTAGAAGAAGCAGGACAACGTCGATTCCTTGAACGACTTCAGCGGCGCCAGCGTTACGAAGGACTTGGATCTGGACGAAGGACCGGAAGTTAGGATCAGCTGAATCCGATTGGAAGAAAAGATGGACGACAAGGAGAACACGAAGCTGACGCAGGCGGACAGCGAGGAGGATGAAGAAACTGAAAACTTGGGTAGGCAAGATTAAAAAGTAGTGTGTGTGTGTGTGTGTGTGTGTGTGTATGTGTGTGTGTGTATGTGTGCCTGTACGTGTGTTGATTGGTGGTGATGGAATAGAACAGGATATGTTTTAAGGTAGACGTCCTTCGCAAACGTTCCATCGATATCATTTATTAATTGCTTCACATCTAATTAATTCATTTGCCTAATTACACGACTGACTTAGACTTATCGGAAATCGTCCTCGAAAGGTCCACGCACGGCAGCTACTAGTATCGACTACTACTCGTCCGCTCAGTTCCATAAGTCACCGATAAAAAGTATTCGATTCCGTGCCGGTGTCATATCAGATACTACCGACAGGTGGCCAATGTGTCAACGGTACACGACTCGTCTGAGCTATCGAAGCGGCCAATTGATACCGACAAAATACAAATTGAACTCCGAGCCTTAGCGAACAATGCAATATAAAGAAAGGAGGTCCATTATTTTCTTGTTGCGTCCCAATTCTGAACTTGCCGAATAAATAAGGAAATAGTAAAACGTCCGCTACTGATAAGATAAAATTCGAACGAAACAGCGAAAACAAATCGTAATGCATTCATTTGAAGAAGAATAAAAATTATCAAATATTATTTAGAAAAATAATACCTGAACCTTTTGTATTAGCATGCCATATTTCATATTCATATTGATTTCACATTAACGTGGCAGTAGGCCTACTGTTCTTCAACGTTTTAAAGCCTAAATTGTGACCTCACCTAGATCCAGGATTAGACTACCCTTCGCACTTCTCGAGAAAATTTTATTTGAGATTTGTGTTCCATCCGAAACTCTTGCTAGCTCAACTATAAAGAGTACATCGACAGTTCACTGTTTTTGAGAAGATAAGACGCCGAGGGAGAGGACTACCATGGATAAGAAATTAATTAATTATAACTAAGATTTCAAAGCCAAGAGCTAGCTTAAGGGAATGCTCTTCTTAAGCCTCATTTAGACCTATAAGTTTAACAGGCATCCATCTTTCTAACCAGTTTGAGGTAACCTAATGCCCCTCTCCAACAAAAAAATGGAGCGGTTGCTGTGACCTGATTGTCTCAGTTTGTCCTTGGGCTCGCCAATAAATTGGACCATCAATCTTCACTGGCAGTTGCTGAAGCAGCTGAAATTCCAGTCTGTTGGTGAATCACCGACACACATTATGATGCTAGCGATGCTGGTGTATGGTGACATCCAATAGCTCCGCTCCAGTGCTTGCCTATATACTGCCGTATATTCATTGCCGTTTATTCATTGCTGTCTTTTTTTAGTCATTTAACTACATTAACTTTTCTTTCAAATAAAGAATCTGGATTATAATTATAGACAATGTTCCCTCTAAGGTGCGCGGCCGCGCGGCCGCGCAGCTCATCAGAACATCCCGCGCAGCAGTTTCAATATCCGCGCAGAATTTTTTAAAAAGAAATTAAGTAAGTATTATAAGCTTACACTTTGCTTAACTTGAGATAGTCCATTGATTTATTGCACTACTTACTTATCTTTGTGAAAGAGAGGTTGTGCGCGGACGACGACCCAGCTGCCATTTAGCCATGCGACAGATTATCCCCTACGAATTCCCCAACTAATGACGATACCCCGAGAGCTTTGTAATGACTGGATGCATTCTGGAAGCATCTACGCTCCCACCTAGGTGGAATCCGATTGAGAGAATATTTAGTCGCGGCTATTGATCAAGAGAATAATTCCCAGAAACGAGCTGAGCGCACGACTCAGTGACCAGACTAATTGATCCACAACCAGAGAGTGGCAGAGACATCTGATAACTAATCACAAGGGACGCTCCAACCTCATCCGCAGTGTCTGTCTGTCAGTCATTAACTGGGACGTCTTGTCGAATCTTGCTTTGACCCGAAACCAGAAGACACGCTTAGCATCAGCCAATTTAGAGGGATGCTGATTCTTATCAGCCGTTTTGCCGTCATTGGCGGCTGCACCCGCTGGCTAGTTAGCTTCCAACAGGTGGTGCCAATGAAACATCCACTAGGTGAGTGTAAAGCCCTAGGGGGTTTATTATATTGCAGGCCTGTCCTTCATTCAGATCATCATAGTCGGATTCCACTTCGGAAGTTGGTTTAATACAGTGTGATAATTCTTAGCGAGTGAAATTTGTAAGCGATGTCGAAACGCAAAGCGAAAGAGAGTTCTCTATTAGACAGTTTTTCAAAGAAAAATGTTCTTTGAAGTTTAAAACTGATTGGCTTAACCTTTTCGCCTCGTATCCCGGCGCCGCGCCGGGATATTAAAACATGCCGCCGTACGTATACCGGCGCGGCGCCGGGATATAAGGAATAAGTTATAATGTGTTCCTAGTACTGTGTGAAGACCCCTTAGCAGTGTGTAGAGATGTCGTTGGTTGTCAACAAGTGCACTTTATAAAGAAATACATGTCTATGCTAAAAAAAATACATATCTATGGTAAAAAATACATCTCTACGGTGGCATATAATTATGCATATAAATAAATAAATAAATACATATAAATAAAAACACATAATACATAATATATTTATATATAATATATATATTGGCTAATATATACGATGTATATATAAAATATTCAGATAAAATTTAAAAAAAATAAAAAATCTTAATAATATAATAATAATAATAATTAATATAAATACATATAAATAAATACATATAAATAATGGATGGAAGGGGGTGGGGTGTACAAGGTGGGGTGGAGGTGTGGTGTGGGTGGGTGAAATGAGTGGCATGGGGCGGGTGAACGGGGTGTGGTGAGGGTGGGGGTGGGTGAGGTGGAGGGGTGGAGGTGTGAAGCGGGGGCGGGTGGAGGTGTGGGTGTACGGGGTGGGGTGGGGGTTTTGGGGTGGAGGTGGGGGTGTGGTGAGGATGGGGTGGAGGGGTGAAGCGGGAACGGATGGAAGGGGTGCTGTACGGGGTTGGGTGGAGGTGGGGTGTGGTGTGGTTTGGTTGTGGCCTGAGCGGGTCTATTCCTAAATTTCCCGGGCAACGCCGGTTACCCCAGCTAGTAATTAATATAAATGCATCTCTATGGCGTTAGTACGGCGGTTCCCACTGGGAGCAGTAATGAGATGGTGGAGACGGACTTCCAACGCCAGCAGAAAACGGACGGACGAGCATAGGTGATGTTTTCTCTTATCGTGAAAGCAATGACGATGTCGTTTGTCAGTTGTGCCAAGAAGCTCGTGCTCTCGGCGATTTCAGTAGGCTACTGGGAAACGCTGGAACGATTGGAAAACGGATTAGGGCCTACTTGAAGCGCTACCTTACTCAGAAAATCCATTTGGATTCGGTTTCTAAACTACGATGTCAAAAATCCGGAGGCCTGCACAGGCTGCTAACTGAAAGAGCCGAGCATTATTTTTATGCTATATAAGAACTAACCTACATTTAGGCCTAGTCTTCTTCATGTGTAGCTTCTGCAGGTAGGCCTATCTCAGCTTTGATCTCACATTCGTCCATCGTATCATAATATTTGTTGTTGCGATAAGTAGGCCTATTAAAACCATTCGTAATTTCTGCGCCATACATCGTTTTTAATTTTAAAAAGAGCATTATTACAGGCGTGTAATAGGCCTAACTAGTGTAGTTAAACCTGCAGATTTCCAAACACAAATTTAGTGTTTCTAAAAATGTGGTGTCCATGCGGCAATTTTGGTTGCTCAAGCAACCGTCAGTTCCGCGCACACAGGAAAAATGTTAGAGGGAACGTTGATTATAGAGATTTGATCATAAAAAAATACACAGCCTAGATTGAACAGAGATTTGATCTAATGAACGTGGGTCTTCAAAACTGCTATAGCCCACATTCCTGTTTCTAGTCTAGTACACTTGAGAGGTGATCTATTTTAAACTTTCTCTGTCGTAACAGCGCAAACTGAACGCTCACTTGAGCTTAAGGAAATTAATTAATTATCGAATGCAAAGATAAGGTAGCCTACGGTCTCGTTATAGCTCGTGTATTTGACCTTTAAGCGCGAAGACCAAAGGCCAAAGAAAGGTCGCTTAGGCCCTATAGGGGTCGCAAAACGGGACTTCTAATGAGAAGTCAACCAGCGTGGTAAGGTTAAGGCAATTGTAGCTGATGCTATTATAAGAGTAATGTTAGGTAAGCTAAGGTAAGAAAAGCACGGGGAGGGGAAGGTGCAATATATAGGATGTTTCACGTTTGAGTTTCGACCTTCAATCGGAAGGTTACACGGATCACGTGCGTCAACATATCAATGCCAATTATCTCTATCTATGTCTCTGTCTCTGTTTCTGTCTCTCACTCTGTCTCTGTCTCTCACTTTGTCTTTGTTTCTGTCTTTGTCTCTGTCTTTGTGTCTCTCTTATCTCTGTCTCTGTCTGTCTGTCTATCTATCTCTCTGTGTCTCTCTCTGTCTCTGTCTATCTATATGTGTCTCTGTGCATCTGTGTATCTGTCTGTCTCTGTGTCTCTGCCTCTCTGTCTCTCTGTGTCTCTGTGGCTCTGTCCCTGTGTCTCTGTCTCTCTGTTTCTCTCGAACTCCCTCCGGACATTTATAGAATATATTTAATAGGCCAACTGTCCTAATTTGAACTTCTACAGAAAAACTCAGAATTCCAGATTAATTTATCTAGAGTTATGGCCAGAGACGCAAGTAGAGCACATAAAGATGATCGCGAATCCAGATTCGACTTTGTCATCATCATATCAACAATTCAACATTCCGTTTCGAAAAAGTTTCGGGTCCAATTGCAGTTTACACAGACGTTCGCGCAAGAATTTTTCTCTTATGACCAGGCAAGATGAAAGTCCATTATGAAGCTCAGTAGGGGGAGTGATCTTACGTGAAGATAACACAGGTCGTTAGTGCAACAATAGATTAGAACAATGCACGAAGATGCGCTGAAATTCCGAAAAAGCTTACGAATAATGAATTTATGATGTTCAGACTCCTTTTGGATGATGTCGTTGTAATTAAATTGAGATTTAAAAATGGACAGAATGACAACCATCGTGATAGTCAGGTAGGTAGCCAGAAAAGACAGCAACAAAAACAGAAAGACAGACGGACGGACATACATGTAGGCGGCAGGCCTACATGGATGAAGACAACCATGAAGGTAGGCGACCACGTTTAAAATTTAGCATACACTGAGTGCGATAGCCCAATCCATGGTTACTTGACTAGACGATTAAGGGCAGAAATGTGTTTTAAGATTTCTAATCTGTATGTCTATTTGTCTGTCTGTCTGTCTGTCTGTCTGTCTGTCTGTGTGCCTATATGTAAGCATCATGTTTTCTAAAAATCCCCCAAATAATCATCATCATTGCTATCTTTGTGATTTTAATTCTGAACGTTTCTTAAGCGGCACTTGGGAGCTAGACGCAGGGCGCCAGCTTATTCAGGAGCACTGCTTCTTAGTGAAGAGGTTTTCAGTAGAGTACAGTTGCCAGCAGACCAGGGAGAGACGGATGAGGAGGAGAGCAATTGCTGGTTTCGTCTAGAACGAGATATTGGAAGGCGGATGACAGGGTTGACCAGAGCAGGAATTCTTGAATAAGTTAACTTTAGTTTGTAGTGTAAATCCAGATTGAATAGAGACTTCGTGTTATGGTTTAGTAGCGATATCGGCGGAGGATATAGGCAGTGCTTAAAGTGCAGAAAAAGAAGTGCCTGGACGCTCATCACTTCTCCAGGTTCTGCTGTCCAAATAAGCCATGGTAGGACGGCGTTAGGATTTACAAATAAGTGCCTGGACGCCGTCCATGACTGTCCAGCCACACTTTAGGCCCTGGATATAGAAATTTGCGGAATTCAGGAGAAAAGTCGTTTCAGAGTTGAGGTGCAGCGTGGGAATGCAGAGATGAGATCATAATAGTCACCATCGCAAATAGAAAGATATATTATAATATACAGATATGCACCGATGGTCATGAAACCACTGGACCATCGTATGCAAACCGTATTGAATCTGTTCAACGTATAAGCTTACATGTGATGAGCAAACGCTACTGTCACTCGTGATGCACATATATCACAGAGACATGGTCGCTGTGACTCGCTGATTCCGACAATTTTTAGAATAAAATTATATCAAACGCCTGCTGAAATTCCATGAATTAATTGGCCCTTTGTTTGGAATTTATCGGACAGTTGTTTGTATTTTGCTGCTTCGTTCCTTTAAATTGCCCGGTCACTTTAATGAATAATTGACTGGTCACCTTAATGAATTGATTGGTCACCTTAATGAATTGATTGGTCACCTTAATGAATTGATTGGTCACTTTAATCAATTGACTGGTCACCTTAATGAATTGTCTGGTCATCTTAATGAATTGTCCGATCACAATAATGAATTGTCTGGTTACCTTATTGAGCTGACTGATTACCTTAATGAATTGACTGGTCACCTTAATCAATTGATTGATCACCTTAATCAATTAAACGGTCAGTTAGTTGAATTAACTATGAGCAGGTTTGTTCTTATTCCTTAAAATTTACGTCTACACGGTGATTCATAAAAAAACGTCCCACACATAAGTTGGCATAACTCATGTGGATGACCATCAAATTTAATGAAATTTCAGAATAATGAAGTTTGATGATCCGGCCAAGTGCTATATAAATTATGTCACGTTCAGAGCTATAATGACGTAACGCGGATGACGAAACTAATGACGTCACGATAATCTCGAGAAATAAGCAAGATTTCAACGTTCCTGTCAGTCACTGGGGTTGTATCATGCAAACCTGGTCAATTTAATCTGGTTTAGCTTCCAGATGAGAAATTGTTTACTGTGGCATCACCCAGTAACAATTCAGAATGTTCGCAATCACGTATCTGCCGGTACACAGAAGAGGGACGTTCCAGTAAATTGTCTTCTGCGGAATCGACCAATTTTCAGCAAATCCCTTATGGTATCTGCACACGGTCGTACAAACATATCCATTTAATCGAACCGGGCGTTAAGATCAATGGACAATATTACAGAGATGTTCTACTAAAACAGGGCCTTTTACGAGACATTCGTGACATTACCGATGAGTATTTCATCTTCCAGCAGGATAGCACTCCTGCGCACAGAGCACGGGACACTGTTGCGTTACTGGAAACTGAAACATCTGAATTGATCCCGCCTACTTTGTGGCCACCCAACAACCCTGATTTAAATCCAGTGGACTATAAGATCTGATATGGAGTGTCATGCAAGAGAAGGTCTACAGATCTCGAATATGTGGTGTCAGTGAGTTGCGAAGTCGAATTGTGGAGGCATGGGACGAGATGGATCAGCGCATCATTGACGAATCAGTCAAACAGTGGCGTACTCGTCTTCGCGCATGCGTAGCTGCCAAAGGGGTCAATTTGAACATAAACTTCAACTTTCCGAATGTTTAGAAATAACTCCTCTGTCTTTCTTTAAAATTTCTTTCACATAGCATGACATTTGACGGAGTTACAGTGAAATATGTATGGGACGTTTTTTAATGAATCACCGTGTAGTAGTGTGTAATTCATTAGGCTACTCACTTAGCATACTTATTTAAATACCAGACCGATGTACTTTGGATTTATTTATTTTTGAGGCCTGCTTACATAACTCGGCTAAATACGAACTCATTTAATTACACAGTGGTTCTAAAAATGAAGGACTTATCTCACAAAAGCTTTAGTGTCAAGAGAGGTCTATAATAATGAAATGGGTGTATCACAATTGACAAATTGTGATACATGACTTGCTTACTTGTCTTAAAGTAAGCAAGTCATTTATCGGCATAACATTAACATCTTTATAGGCCATGACAATAACAGCAGCCTATGTAAACTCATAATATTTCCAGTAAATTATACAAACAATTCCAATTTTTTCGAATAACAAGTTTAATTTGAGGCGCAACTACTGCTAGGCTACAGCATGGCAAAAAAATTAATATTGAAAATTAAAGACTAGGCCTATTGTAAGTTTGTAGGGCAGTTTTGGTGAGAAATTTACGAATATTTTATGGTATAATTATACTGGCCGTAATCTAGAGTTCTAGACTAAATGCCTGAAATTATGTGCAGGTTGAAAGTTCTTTCCAATTGTTGTCCTAAGAATTTACATGACTAGGTCTTCATAATCAGTTTGTCATCCACTTTAAGTCTCTATACCTAATCACAGGCTGAGACAGTTTACGGTGTGTTCAAAAAAAGACTAAACTTTGCTATCAAAGGCCTATCAATATTTACTGACAATTTGTAGCTCTAAACCAGGAAGAACCGGTGGTTAAGCTCATGACTACATGATTGCAGCTGGTGCTTATAAGGACATTAATTGAGGCAAATGTTTGACGATTTAACAGTGCGGTATTTCGTACATGGACAATACCAGTTTGATGATTTAGCAATATAATTGTCTGCTTTTGTTCAGTATAATTTTAGGCCTATCATGTGCAAGACAACCATGTTATGACATGAAACGCCGTAGCTATACCTGACTCCAAAGGTCTTCCGATATGTTTATACCTATAGACGATCTAGTTCAAGTGATCTAAAGGTAGATAACGCTGGCTTATGTTTGCAAAGGCGGAGAAATAGGAACTGAAAGTACAAATGTCAGATTTTATCTGAGCAGAGCGTAGGCCTAATATGGACCAACTTGGGTAATTCCGCAATTTTGTTTATACTGTTTAAGGGTCTTTAGTCCAATTTAGACCGGACACAGAGCACACTGTCGAGGGCAGAGTCGATCAGTGGAGTACGCTATAAAGTGAATGCTCATCTTAAAGGAAAGACCTGCACTGCAGGGAGTAAACACGGCTGTTAAAAGACGGTGTAAGACACTCGTGTTAAGAGTAGATGTTTAGTCAATAAAATATGACAATCTCGTGTGGCTATTATACAGGGTGGGCCAAAAAAAAGACCCCCCTAGGTTTTTTGCCAATATTTTGGCCAGAAGTTTGAATTTTGAAATGAAATTATACATTCTTAAAGGCAATTCATATTTACACATGATGGCCAGATTTCATCTAAATATATCAAACAGAACAAAAGTTATATCAGTTTTAGTGAGGCCACCCCCCGTTTTTTGACGATTCAAAAACGAAACGCCAAAAAATTAGGTTTTTTGCCAATATCTTCACCAAAAGTAAATATATCAAACACAACACAAGTTATACCACTTTTAGCGGGACCACCCACCGTTTTTGACGATTAAAAAACGAAACGCAACAAAAAGTCGCAGAAACACAATTTTATTAAGTCTCCTCTCATATAACTGTTGTCAAAAGAACTTGGTAGTGCTTCACAACTTGTGCTCAATGTGCCCAATACCAGTGTCAAAACTTCTTTTGAGCCTCTTTGCAAAGTTCTTGATGGACCCCTGATTAATCTGACAGATTCCTTATTTACCAATTTGAGCGTCCTCTTGCTAAGTGACTTCTCAGTGACGTGCAGCTACACTGGTACTGTATTTCTTTTTTAAATAGTAATAATAATGATCATCTGGCAATATCAAGGCTATTTGATAACAATTATTTGAGATGAGACTTAATAAAATCGAGTTTTTGATGCGTTACGTCTTTGAATCGTCAAAAAATGGGGGTGGCCTCACTAAAAGTGCCATAACTTTTGTTGTGTTTGAAATATTTTGATGAAATCCGGCCATCGTGTGTAGATATGATTTATCTTTAGGACTGTAAAATTTCAGTTCGATATTCCTACTTTTGGCCAAGATATTGGCCGAAATAATTGAATTGATTTTTTAAACTCTTTGTTGCGTCGCGTTTTTGAATCGTCAAAAAACGGTGGGTGGCTTCACTAAAGGTTGTATAACTTTTGTTCTGTTTGAAATATTTTAATGAAATTTGGCCATCGGGTGTAAATATGAATTGTCTTTAAGACTGTAAAAATTTCATTTCAAAATTCTTACTTTTGGTCAAGATATTGGCAAAAATCTTAGGGGGGTCTTTTTTTATGGCCCACCCTGTAGTAGACTTCCGCTGTCTTCAATACGACGACCTTTGCTTGAAACACCTTCTTCAACCATTGACCATTCTCAACCTTCACATTAAACACCTTCAACCTTACCGCAAACTTCTCCAATCTTTACCTAACACATATCGGCGAACTGTATAGGCTTCTAGCTTCTTTGTCGCGTTTTGTAGCCTACGCTCTCCTCGCTAGAGTGTTATATTAAAGCGATGACCTCAAACGGCTTCAACCTCCACTTCAAACATCTCTAATACTATAAAATCTTGAAATAGTAATAGTAATGATAATAATGATGATAATAGTAATTTTAAAAATAATAATAATGACAAATTAAATGATGCCATAATTAACACAGCACATGCCATTACAAGGGCGCTTCAATAAACACAAGAACGCGATCAGTCAGAGAAGACAGACATCATTGGCCTTTTATTTAAAGAATCGCCAACCTTCCCCTTGAAATCGCGCTGACCTTCACCTCTAACTAAATGCAACTTTCACCTCTAATTAGCTCCAAACTTCACCTCTAATTGGCCTCGATCCTCACTTCTAATTAGCTCCAAACTTCATCTCTAATTGGCCTCGATCCTCACCTCTAATTAGCTCCAAACTTCACCTCTAATTGGCCTCGATCCTCACCTCTAATTAGCTCCAAACTTCATCTCTAATTGGCCTCGATCCTCACCTCTAATTAGCTCCAAACTTCACCTCTAATTGGCCTCGATCCTCACCTCTAATTAGCTCCAAACTTCATCTCTAATTGGCCTCGATCCTCACCTCTAATTAGCTCCAAACTTCACCTCTAATTGGCCTCGATCCTCACCTCTAATTAGCTCCAAACTTCATCTCTAATTGGCCTCGATCCTCACCTCTAATTAGCTCCAAACTTCACCTCTAATTGGCCTCGATCCTCACCTCTAATTAGCTCCAAACTTCACCTCTAATTGGCCTCGATTCTCACCTCTAATTAGCTCCAAACTTCATCTCTAATTATCTCCAACCTTGACCTATAATTAGCTGCAACCTCTATCTCTATTTGGCTTCAGCCTTCACCTCCAATTAGCTCCAAACTTCACCTCCATTTAGCTCCAAACTTCACCCGTAACTAACTCCAACCTTGACGGTTAAGTCAACCATAAAATAATATCTCCAGACAGCATCGGCCTTCAATAATAATTATTCGAAACAGTGGCGACATCTAGGCTATCATACGTCACAAGCCGATGCCTCGCAATCCGATACACACATCGATCTCTCCTTCAACGCGTGTTCCGTATACGTAGAGGTCGCGACCCCGGCCAATTGCTGCCGTTGTATAAAAGACTCTGTGCGAGGCTCACCTGATGTAATGCAACCGTTGACATGAACCGTCTACAATAATAAGCTTATACATCCGATCGAACGGAAGCGACGCTGCTGTATAATAATACGAGTCTTGATAGATCTGAAACATTGCGACGATTACTACAATATGACCTCAGCCTTCGGTTGCTTAACCAAGTCTTAATTGAAGAGAAGACGTCTCTCTCTCGCTTTTTGCTAGAGGTCGCGCTACTGTTTGCGGTGTTAATCTTAAAGACACGAACGATCATCTCTTGAAACAATCGGTTGCACTTGACTGCGCGTCTGAAGACCCCGACAACAGCAGAGTTATTTTATGAGCTTGACGAACACAACTGGTAAGTCATGATGTGTCTTGATTGAGCGCCTGTGAATAAGCTGGTTCCCGCGACTTCGCTTTTTGTGGGCGCTGTAGAAGTACCAAGTTCGCGATTTGCGGTACGGTTTTACGACCAGTGACTAACAGTGGGAACGAGCTGCACTGGTTCCCCATCAAGCTGGAACCCTCTTCGGTGCATGGGAACTTCTCGCTTCCCTAGTGCTCAGCATTTCTTTTCCTTTGTTTCTGAAACGCATGGAGACTACATGTATATGTATATTAGTTTTTAGTGAAAGTTCTGACTTTGGTCTGAAGCACCTCTAAATCTCTGAGTGGCGCTATATAAATGTTCAGCTGCAATTACACTTACAAATTGCAATTACCATTACAATACCCAGTAATGCTTTTAGTTTACATGTACAGTGTAATCGTTAAAATGCTACGAGAAACAAGATTCAGTCAATGACTGAATAAATGGCGGCAGGATTATGAAGACACTCTCTCTAGCATGCTGATCATTCTGATCTGGCCTAATCTAATCTAATCTATACTAATCTAATCTAATCATGTGTTTCAGTTCTGTTATCTAACTTTTATAAATTAATGCCCTGTGTGAGGCTCGAACCCGGGGTCGCGTGGATGACTCTCAGTTTAACGACCAGCGCTCTCTCAACTGAGCTACGGACCCCCGCAGCCATCTGTTCTAGGCCATTCGCGTGACCTGGGTCTGGAATACCTCTGGATAGAGATCTTGAATGGGCGCTATAAGAATTCTAATTGAATTATTGATTGATCCATTGAAATTCGTGTATGTATTTTTTCAACGGAATGCAATAACAACCAGCACAGTTCAAGACATTCCAGTCTGGCATTATTTTCTATAATCTAAAGCAATCGACGTCTTTCGAGCACTAGCCTGCATGGCAATAATAATAATAATATAATATATTCTTTATTGATTCAATCTGACAGACCGCAGCATGATTACAGGTAGCCTACACCTGGTACAGGTTATACGAAATACGGCCCACTATAGCACGACACGCAGGTCGGCTTTACAGCATCGGGTTCAGTAGCTTAAAGTGCTGGATCGCTCCTGGTTCGGCCAAGCCAGAAGTGGGAGGGGCTATCTTATTTTCAGCAGAACCTGAGTCAAGCAACGCAACAGCAAAGCGTGAATGGCAGCTAACAGAAACTTTTAAAAAATAATGCCCTGTGTGAGGCTCGAACCCGGGTCGCGTGGATGACTCTCAGTTTAACGACCAGCGCTCTCTCAACTGAGCAACTGACCCCCGCAGCCATCTATTCTAGGCCATCCGCGTGACCTGGGTCTGGAGTACCTCTGGATAGAGATCTTGAGTGGGCGCTATAAGAATTCTAATTGAATTATTGATTGATCCAATTCTGCTCTACATTCTAGTAAGCCTACTATAACTGAATTTCGTATCAAGATCATCATGCACGGTACGAGCAGCTAACGGTGAGAACATTGCAGAACACGCGATATTCGGCCCTGAACAGTGCTTAACCCTTTAATGCTGGAGGGTATAAGATTTCCCATACCATTTACTACCATCTCGGCATTAAAGGGTTAAAGTGTGGAAAAGTAAGCGCCTGCATGGACGCCCCCTCACCTTTCCAAAGGAAGTGCCTGGACTCTTAGAGTGTGGAAAATGAGTGCCTGGACGCCCATTACCTTCCAAAAGAAGTGCCTGGACGCCCCTTACCTTTCCAGGCTGTTCACGTCAATAATTAGTGGCGGGACGGCGTTCAGATTTTCAATTAAGTGCATGGACGCCGTCCATGACCGTCCAGTCACACATTAAGCGCTGCAGGCCCTGAACCCTCTTGCCCTGCACTTCCCCATTTCCCCTTTCCCTTTCCAATTCTTCCCGTGGATCCACCCATGATGTATTTTCCAGCCATAGCCTCGACTGTCGACCTTCGATGTTGTTTTCCAGATCGGCCTCATTGACATCCGCAAAAACAAGCATCCCATTCCATCCAACCGGAGACCGCATGGAGGCCTTGGATGTAATAATTGCCTGGGACAATGATTGCACATCGCAATACACACGGCCCACGAAATCGGTCCAATTTCGGCCAATTAAGGGGCTGACAGCGCATTCAGTCTTCCCGATGTATATAGCTTAACCGTCATCGATAATAATAATAATAATGTCTTGGAAACTCCGGAGTACAAAAAGGCCTTCGAAATCATCTCGTTATGCACACGATTTATGTTTATGCAAAATGCCTATGAATGCATTTTCACGATATAATTGCATATAGGCTGCATATATCAAATTTTTATTTATATAACACGCATCGTTTTGTATACCACGCATCTAAAACGTTCTGTGTGATAAGGGGTCAAAGTGTATTCCTACATAACAGCGTTTGGACGCATAGGCCTATCTGGAGACGTTAACTCACAGTACTGTTCAAAACCTTTCTTTGAAACTATCGATGGCTGTCACTGACTGTGTGACTCGTTAGCAGTGCCTTTTCCCTTGGCCTTGACAGTAATACGGTACTATAATATAATTCGTCAAATTGGTGAGTGAGTGAGTTAGTGAGTCAATCAGTCAGTCAGTCATAGTCAGTTAGTAAGTAATTGTTTTAATATATGGATGAACGGATGGATGAATAAAAACACGATTGAATGAATTACAACTGTATACGCTCATTGTTGTCTGTAATTCATTGCAATCTAAGGTTCTCTCAAAAGGCGCTATATAACTGTTCGAATATGCATCGTTGCAGAGAACCAAGAGAAAGCCTGTCTGACGATGGAAAAGGAGACTACGTCAGCAAAAAATAACAATGAATACAAAGCACCTGATACGCCGGCGGCAAAGGTATGTGCGCTTCTCCTTGTCAGACCGCAACGTTACGAATAAATGTGAAATTGCACCTCGTGAAGTAAGATCCCAATTTTGGCGCTATATAATTATACATGATGGGGCGCTGTAGGACCCTCAACCTGGAATGACCTCCTCTAGATGCTCCGCTCCCCTTTCTAAAAGTCATTCTCAGGCATCCCTCTCTCATCTAAAGAAGTTTTATTTGGCCGCGCTGTGATTGGGAGCGCTTCTGAGTAGTTCTCTTGAAGAGGCGCTATACAAAATGAATGAACTAATTAATTTCGCATTAAGGATCAGTGTCTATATTGAGCATGAAATTATGTAATCGATGGCGACTTCACGTTAAAAGAACGGGGATTCGGTTTGTGTACCATTATGCAGATTGTGACGCTTGAGTTGATAACTCAGTTTTATCCTGCAATAATTAACCTGCTTTTGCCAATGCTTACCGCCTTACGTGTCTTGCCTTGTCGTGTCTTTCCCTGTTCACTTGCTCCATATTGCCTAGCCCTGCTTTCTGATAAATGCAGGGCTGTTTTTAAGGAATTTTTAGAACTGCACAACTCTTTCTTTTCCTTCCCATCTTCCATGGTAAATTACTTCCAATCGAAGGACAATGACCATTTTTTGGCTAGTTTTAACTGTACAGAAGCGCTTCTACAACTGTACAAATCCATTTAGAACGGCACATTTTGTGTACAACTGCACGTTAAAAGCCCTGGATAAATGTCGCTTCTGCTGTAACTTTAGATTTTCGATTAATCAATAAATTAATCAATCAATTAATTGATCAATTAATCGATCAATTAATCGATAATTTCTGGGGCGTGCATTCAGCCACATCTCACCCTGTAAGAACCTCTAAATCTTACCGTTGTCCTCTTACAGTGCATTTCTTTTTCAAGTCACTTCAGTCACCAACTTTCACTATAAAATCAATGCCAAGGTTGTCTATAATGTATAAGTAATAAAAAAAAATAACTACAGTAGACCAATAGGCCTACCATCGTTTCGAATGTCTATCAACCGACCTTGAGCGCATTCAAATGCAATCTAGGGAAATTTTTCCATGCCGAAGCTTCACGAAATTTAGTCAACCAAGAATTGTAAAATAGTCGTGATAATAATAATAGTAAGCTTAATAATAGTAAAAGTACAATGTAATAATAATAAATGGCAAATTCCGTTATTCTGCTCAATGCGATTGTCGCTCTGTAGGAATAAATTAGACGGCGTACGCGACGTTTCAAGGCGTATATCGAATTTCAGATGATTCTGAATCTGATTATCCGATCACGTCTATCTGACTTCCGTTCTTAAATATAAATGAACGAGAAACCAAATACACATTTTGGAAATCTACAATGTATCCAAATCGTAGTCAGTTACAAAACGCAAGAAGGAAGGACAGCAACACAATTGAAAATATCTCAGTGCTTACCATAAAGTATTTTATCATTTAGTCTATTATTGTTAATTTTTTTATGTTTGTGCTGACAATATCTTGTTATGAGGCCTAAATGAGCTAAAAACATTTTTCTTACGGAGCTGATGTGGCACGCATATTATACTATACACAGAGCTTTAAGGTCTTTTGGCGGTCTTTGTTGAATCGCAAAAATAAGTCTAAACTCTTAAATTTATTTACGATTAATCGACCAATTAATCGATTAATTGGTCAATTAATCGATCAATTAATCGATTATTTAATCGACTAATTAATTGATAGATTAATTGATATAGTAATTGATCAATTAATCGATCAATTACTCGATAACTTCCACATCCCTAGTTATACTCCATTCAATGTTGATGCCTGATGATCAAGTAGTTAACGTGTCGATCGAGGCCCACAGTTTTGAGGAGCCCGCAGCTATAAAATAATACGTGCGTGGTGGATAGGATGGTTGTCAGAGGAGCATCAATGGCGGGTAGCCACAACACCCGGGCCTTCATTTTACTATCCCTGCCCTGACCTTTGATTCATTTAGTTATTTGCTGTTCCTCCAGGTGTTCCGTCTGCTGTCCACCAATGAAGACGATGACCCGGAGTCAGGTGGTGGAGGAGGTGGAGAAGGTGGAGCAGGAAGCGTTGTTCTCACACCTCACAGCCTCTTCACACAACTTGATGTTCTCGTTCATTTCGACGACGGAAATAAAGGATGGAAGGAGATAGCCAGGTCTCGTATTCTTATCTTATATACAATCTTATTTCAGTGTAGTTACGTAATATCTTTTCTAATCGAATCTTATCTGTAAGTCTGTTATCAATATTATTGTATTCCATTCTACTATTTTAATAGTCCATTCTATTCTAATTCAATATATTCTCTTCATTCGTACTGCAGACTATATCTTATGCTAGTCCATCCTACTGTATAGTTCATTCTAGTGTTGTCCATTCTGGTCAATTCTACTCCAGTCCATTCTGGTACAATCCATTCGGTTGTGGTCCATCTTATTCCTACCCAATTCTATTCATGTTCAATCTATTAATTTTTCTCAAACGAACACTAAGCGCATGCCGTGTTCTAGATTCTAGAATCTGATATTCTAATGGTCTATGTGCCAATACTATACCATCGTTCCCCGGTAATCCAATGCAATCAGAATAAATCAAATTATATAGAACCAGTAGGCTATTTATTCGCCTATATAGCTTTGTTTCAACGTACAAGGCAGCTGCACAAAGTTGGCTGAGCGGACTCGAACCCGTCATCATTGTTTTATAGACTGATTGAACTATACAATGTATACATGCAGAACAGTGCGTTACGATGATCTCGTTTCTACAGGTGGCTCAAGTACGAGGAGACGGTAGAGTTGGGTGATAGGTGGTCGAAGCCCCACGTTCCCACCGCCAAGATGCACGCCCTCCTCGAGCTGCGTAAGGCATTTTCGGAAGGTCGCTGTGCCACGGGACTCGGAGTTCAATCAGCCAAGAAAGGACAATACCAAATCGCTGGTAAGCAGTGACGCCTACATGTATATCTTATACGATTGCCTTACCCAGCGGTATAGTGTATACATTGTAATGCAGTTTCAAGGGGTAATATTAATTTATTCGCATGCGCATGTATGTGCGCAATCTGTAGGCAGCACAATCCTACAGCTCCTCCTCCTCCTCTTCCTCCTCCTCCTCCTCCTCCTCCTCCGCTTCCTTCTCTTTCTTGTTCTTGTTCTTATTCCTCTCTTCCTTTTTCCTCTTCTTGTTCTTGTTCTTCTTTTTGTTCTTTTTTTGTTCTTCTTCTTAGTCTGCTGCTATTGCTACTCCTACTGCTATTACTGTTACCACCAGGATCATGATAGCAGTGGTGACGGTGAAACCGATTGAAGTTCAATAACAACAGATGTTTCCATTAATGATCAAACAATGTACAGTCAATTATAAAACCATTAGGGGTGTTCGTCCAAACGCACACAGTCCTGCTGCATGACAGACCCTGCTGACCTGTCTGATCGCAGACTTGTTGACTTACTTCATAGTCAAATAATTAGTTAATAACTTGCTAATATCTGATAACTTCATACTTTCAAAGATGCCCTTATCGAAACGCTGAAGAAGGAGAGCCAGTTGAGCGACAGCCTGTGCCGAAAAATCCGTGCTACACTTCTGCATCCGCATAAACACAAGCATCGAAGCAGAGGAAGTTCCAAGTCGACCGGAGCTGAGAACGGAGAGATACCCAAGTCACGAACCGGTGGCACTCTATCATCTGCAAGCGATGATGGTATCGATTATTCTAACCACTTTTATATATATACAATATATAATATATAATTACGCATAATTATAATATATTGCAATAAAATATACGACCTGATCTAATCTAAACACTTATATATAAAATGTATATAATGCTATTCTGCCTATGCATAATGCATGTATATATGTAAATTTTTTATTTTTTTTATATATGGACAGTTGTATAGGCTATATATAAGCTCAGCTGGTTGAACAGTATAATAAAACATGGTATTATTATAAAAGCACGGACCAATATTATGTATAGCGCAACGAAAGTGCTGTTCCAAAGGTTACTATAAACATGGTCTACGTGGTATCTAACACCTAAGTCACCAGTTGTAACATTATTAATTCACGTGGTTTCTATGGCTGCTTTTTCTCTTTTACAGACGTACCAACGTTTGTCCAAACCAACACAGGTGGAGAGAAGAAGAAGAAGTTTCTGAGGCGACGAAGTGGACTGGGACAAGACATTGCATCCGTTTACAACAATTATCCTCCGGGTACAAAACCAGACAACTTAGCACCGTATAAGGTACGTTGCACCTTGGAAAAAATCGCTCGTTTCACGGTGTTTTTATTGTGGTGGATTAGTTAGCTAGTAAGTTTATATATTGTTCAAGTTGGACATTTTGGTAGTGGTGCTGAAGTTGGATAATTAGTTAGATAATAAATTAATTATTAAATTATGATGTGGTCTGTCCGCGTAGGCTACTCTACTCCTTGAACAATTTACCTAACAACCGGCGACGCGAACTTCTCAACCTTTTTTAAAATTTCGTTTAAAAGTTCACATTTAATTAAAAATTAAAAATTATTTATTGTTCCCAAAGTAGCCTAAGTATAAGCACACATAGTGTTACACAAGTGTTGAGCATTATGACTTCATTATTTTTCATTAGGCCTATTAATATCTATTTATTCTGTAAGCCTGTAAGGCATATCCTGCCGTTTGTTGCATGCGGGGCGCCCTTGTAACAGTGTCACAGCGCCATATAAATTGTCTTTAATCATACTCTCTAATGAGTCTCTCTCTTAGGTGGCGCTATATAAAATTAAATTTCCAATCACCATTACAGTGATTTCTTTAATTATTACCATTCCAGCCCAACAAGCATCTGTCGAAGAAGCTTGCGAAGGGCTGCGAATCAGCCAACATCCTTGTGGGTCAGGTGGACTACCTTCGCGAACCAGTCATGGCCTTCATTCGACTCAACGAGGCTTCCGTCATGGCGGATATGACGGAGGTTGATGTCCCTCTGAGGTTCCTGCTGCTTATTCTAGGACCCCCGAATGACTCCAACATCTGGGAGTTCCAAGAGATGGGACGAGCCATGGCATCTATGCTCAACGATAAGGTATGTTACATATAAGCCGGTTGCAATATAGAGAAGACAGATATAGCCTGTATATAGACAGAATGATGTGTTCTTTGCTTGTCTCTACTTTCGCTCATATAGGGCTATGCATTATGTAGGCCTATGTATTATATTGCATGCATTGTATCTATGTATGAATGAGTGAATATTTGTATTCGCAGCAATGTTGCAATGATCAGTGCATATTGATAATTATAATTATGCACTTGCGAGAAAACTTATCAAACGTGCTACTGACCTTAATACAAAATACAGAGCACTTATAGGCTATAATACGCTTTTAAGACACCTCACAAAGCGCTGCAGTATACCGTATTTATTGAAACTGTAAAACTCAGGTGTGTCTTACTTCTTATCTTGCCTGCTTATCTTTCTATTTGTTGATTTGCTTCCATGAGTGCTTCTTGTAAAAAAAATCAAAGTCAACACTAACCAACCTATCTACCTAGTACCTACCTACCTACCTACCAACCTACCTACCTACCTACCTACCTGCCTACCAACCTGTCCGTCCGTCCGTCCGTACATCCATCCATCAATCCATCTATCCTTCCATCCATCTACGACGAATTCTACGTATCTAATCTATCTATGTCTATCTGCAGGTCTTCTGTGAAGTGGCGTACAAGGCGAGGACGGCGCAGGATCTGGTGTCTGGATTGGATGAGTTCCTCGACGATCTGACTGTTCTTCCGCCATCCATCTGGGATCCGTCGATGAGACTTGATCCTCCGAAGCAGACCATCTCGATGGTAGGACACCTCAGCCTCCCTCTCCCCCATTTCACCTCATACTTAAATTATTACCAGCGTATTGTTTGCCTACTGTTATACCTACCTAGCAAAAGATGTCATAAAGGCCTCTGAATGAGAGTATGAAGATGCGTATGGTTTTTTAAAATTGTTGCTGCTGTTGTTGCTGTTGTTAATGATGATGACAATGACGATGATGATGATGATGATGATGATGATGACGACGACGACGATGATGATGACGACGACGATGACGATGACAAAATAATGGATGAATGGATAGATGGATGGATAGATGGGTAGATGGACGGGTGGGCGGATGGATGGATAAACGAATAATGGTTGAAGCTCATGTTCACAGGACCAGATCATGCTTCGCCTGGACGAGACGAAAAGACGTGGAGCTGGACCTACAGCACCTCCACAGGAAGAGGGAGCCAGTGACGATCATTCCCTCAAGAGAACAGGAAGGTAAGGAAAGGGGGTCAAGTGGTTGGCACATGTATCGTTTCTGTGCCCAGGTTGTAAGTCCTAAAGTCCATATTGGCCCCACACTTTATATTTACACGTTCTTTGTGGTAAACTGGTACCCGAAGCACATCTCTTCATTGTCTCATAACTACTTTCTTTTCCTTCGCACTGGTAGCACCTCCAATTAATGTGCACTAACAGAGGCTGTTTCTGAACTCATAGATAAAATAAACTGCGTAATAAATAACTGGTATTTTATCATTTCTTTGTTATATTTGTTCAGTTGCTGTTTTGTTACTAATATTATTCAGGCCTATGCTGGGTTCAATAAACAACTGGAATTGGATAAACGAATGAATCAAATGTTACCGAACACTATAAGGTCCTTCCCGTCTGTGTCTCTGTTGCAGGATCTTCGGTGGTCTAATAAATGACGTAAAGAGTCGCTACCGTTTCTACCTGAGCGACATCACGGATGGTCTTCACATTCAATGCGTGGCATCTACGGTCTTCCTATTCTTCGCCTGCATCACTCCCATCGTCACATTCGGAGGATTGATGGGACAGAAAACAGATGGATACATGGTCAGCCTCTACAGTATAGCTGACACAGTCGTCGTCATTATCATCACCGTCGTCTTTGTCATTATCATTATCATTATAGACATGGCAGTGCTTTGAGTGTAAAATAGGAAGTTCCTGGACGACCCTTACCGGTCCAGGATGTGTTGGTCTAAAAAATTGACAGAACGGCGTTCAGATTTTAAAATAAGTGAACGGATGCCGTCCATGACCGTCCAGTCAAACTTTAAACCCTGAAAAACGGCCAAAAATTGTTTGTTCTCTTACACAGATAGGCCTACATCAAATTGTTTGTTCTCCTACACAGATACAAGTGTATAAATGTGTAGGCCTACTCTATATTAATTGATTCCTTTAGTTCCCAAAACAGCAAGCAAAACACCATAAGTGTACATTAACAAATTGACAGTAGCCTATACGGCTACTTATGTCCGAGTTTGTTAGTACATATTTTTATATGGTAGACTATTCTTGGGATAAAGTTAATCGAATCCTACTTCCTACTCCTCATCTTTTCTATATCATTCTCTTCCCAATAGCCATCTTCAGCAGCATCAGTGTGTTTATGCCAATGCTAATGCAGTAGTTATAAGAGTGCGGTTTCTATGCCAGTCACGTGGTTTACGCTGGTTCTCTGCTCTACATATGCTGCTGCTGTTTTATAGGGAACCATGGAAACGCTGATGTCGGGAGCCATCTGTGGCTTCCTCTACGCATTGTTCGCTGGTCAGCCTCTGACGATAGTCGGCGCCACTGGACCACTGCTCATCTTCGAATCCATACTCTACTATCTGTGCAAGTAAGCATATTACCAACCACCCATGGATACGTTATCTATGGTGCTGTATTTTATTAATTTTTTTACGGTGTGATTGTTATTTGCAATTGTAATCACAGATAGGCTACCATAACTGCGGATATGGAAAATTATCACACTTGGAACGGACTGGAAGTGATTGACTGGAGACTGGAGAGGTTTTTGTAGAAAAGAAAAATGGAAATGACTGGTGGTAAACTAACATGTAGTGCTTTAGTCTTTAATTCCTTCACTGCAATTTGAAATTTAGTTCCACTGGCATCTGACAAGAAGCGCCAAATTCCACCAACTGCACTTCGCCCACACATCTGGAACCGATTTCTACATCTTGTACACCATTAATGTTTGACTAATCGCCTTCCAATAAGCTGGTAGAAATATCGAGATTGCGATTATTGCTGATCTTATCGTATTGTATTGTAGGCTACTGTATTGAACATTCATAAAACGCCTCTAAAATGGTGAACCGTTCAGAGGCGTAATACCACGAAAAAAGAAATAGGTTTAGAGGAAAGCAAATAAGGAGGAAGGATTACCAGCAGGGCTGTACTGGTAAAAATTAAAGGCGAGTAGTCTACACGCTACATTTGCCTATATAGGTCCTGTGCTATATAAGCCTGTCTGCAGTTGATTTTTTCCAACTACACCCAACTATTTGGAGGTGTGTAGGCTACACGCTGTATACTCTCGATTACAGCCGTGATTACCAGCTGGAATGTGAGATGTTAATTGAATGTTAGATTTCACAATTTCGCTGTGATTTTCTTGTGTGTGTGCAGAGAGAACGAACTTGACTTCATGTCATTTCGTTTCTGGATCGGGTTCTGGGTGATGGTAGCACTACTTCTGATCGTCGCCTTCGATCTGTCAGCGTTGGTCCAGTACATCACACGCTTCACGGAGGAGAGCTTCGCCATTCTCATCTCCGTCATCTTCATCTACGAGGCATTCACGAAGATTGCCGAGATCTACCACTACACTCCGGTGCACAGTGGAGTCGTTCGCGAGGATCCGGGATTCCTCTGCTTCTGTGTTCCGTCTGAGGTCGATACGACTTCGAATGGTTGGAACAGCACAATCTCCTGTAAGATGATCTTTGCATGTATTGTATATATTTATGAACATTTATATCGCGCCTTACAGTAGCCTCACGAAGGCGTTTAACGTAGCCACTGGAGAGTTTCGCAGAGGTCGGGAGCGCTTCTGAGTAGTCCCTCTTGAAGAAGCGCTATATAAATTCTTGAATGAATGAATGAATGAATAATTGCCTATGCGTTGGTTCCTACTCCCTTCTGTATATTTGGCAAGCCTTACCTTCTCTGACTTATTGTATACAGCTGTATGAATTTTAAATATTGCTTGCATGTTCTTACATTTTTTAAAATATTTTCTCGTATTTGTTGTTTTCAGACTTCAATTCAACAGACGCCAATGATACAGAGATCGAGTTAGTATCTAAACAATTGCATCTACCTATAAGCTTACTATAATTATGTATTTGTATATATTAGGTTATTGTCTCTTTCGGTCTATTTATATATTATAATATTAGTATACTAGATTATTTAAGCATAGACTATAAGAATAATTGTAATAATAATAATAATAATAATAATAATAATAATAATAATAATAATAATAATAATAATAATAATAATAATAATAATAATAATAATAATAATAATAATGTCTGCAGCGCTACAATGCCATCGCTTTTCGTGGTCCATTTAATATTATTGCGGAGGACGAGGCCTGATTTTCTTTACATTGAATAACAGCTCCTATCATAATTTTTTGAAATCCCGAGGGATCCTAGGTACCTCGGGTAAAAAAATTTTTAAAAATATATAGACTCATTAATATCTCCCTCAATGTGTGTCTGATACTTTCTTTCTCTCTTTGTCTAATCCGCTGGGAGTGCCTCTGATTGGCGTGCACTGTGAGAGGCGCTATATAAATGCATAGATGCAATACAATACAATGCAATGCAATACAATACAATACGATGTATGTCTCACACAGACCGTGGACATCACGCTACCCCGAGGAATGCACAACCCTTCAGCGACGCATTGAGGTGAATGCGAAGTGCATCTCGGAGAAGGATTGCACCCTGCAGGGATGGATGCTGACGGGTCCTGCGTGTGGAGAACGGGTCGTAACGGAGTCGATCGCTGATGTCTTCTTCCTCTCACTCATCCTCTTCCTCGGAACGTTCGCGCTCGCTTACTTCTTCCGTGTCTTCCGCAATATGAAGATCTTCCCGTCACGAGTCAGTTGATCATTCGAATCTAATCCGTTGTAATCAAACCTAATCCGTTGTAATCCAATCTAATCCGTTCTAATCTAGTTAATTGTAATCGAAACTCTTTTAATCCATTTTAATCTAATCGCTAGCAGATTTTTTCGTGTTCAGTTCTACTCAATAAGTGCTGTTTCAACTGAATTTGTGCAGCTGCAGGTCTACAAGCATTGATTTGCAGTTAATAGTTAAATAAATTATTTGGGGTGGTTTACCATGGAGGATGGAAAGGGAGAAAAGCTAAGAGAAGAGTGTGCAGTCTAAAAATTTCTTACAGAAGCCCTTTTCGTTAGCAGACCTATAGGATAATGTGTGCAAGATTGCATAATTTTATACTATCGAAGGCAGGAAACAACTGAGATATCGATCGAAGAAAAGTAGCAATATTGCATAATAGTACGAATTTTTGGATAATACTGTTTAGTAACTTCTGAACTTAGAAATGTGAAATCAAAACATACACGATTGCGTTGTTTTCGATTTCTAGTCGTCCAATAGCGAAGTAGGCTAGGTCCACTCGGACTCGCGTAACAGAAATGTCTTCATAAACGCGTTTCTTTTCCATTATTATTATTCATTCTATTCTATCAAATTCTATCAAATTCTAGTCTATTAAATTTTCTTAAATTTGCCTATATAGTGCTACATATATTGTATTTCTTACTACTATAACAGGTTCGTTCAACAGTGGCCGATTTTGCTGTCTTTCTGTCTGTCGTGACCTTCACTCTGATCGACTTCGCATTTGGTGTTGCTACTCCGAAACTCAATGTTCCTGCAGAATTCGTCACAACCCGACCCAACAGGTAGGCATATGGCCCATGTGACAGGTGTACAACGATACCGGGTAATTAACCCCTTCCTTGGGGAAGCCGTATATATACGTCCAAAACAGGCTTAAAGCATATAACCCCCCAGGGAAGGGATTAAAGCAGGAACGAAGAATAACGTGTTTGAATACAGTAAAAGCATCTAGCATGGGCACCCGCAGACATTTTTTTAAGAGGGGAAAATTGCAATGTTACGGTTACATTTTTAGCAAAGAGCTTGAAAACTCCGAGCAGGAGATTAGAGGTATCTAAATGCAAATTTCGCAGTTTCACTCTACGTAGGCCTATAGTTAGCATCATTACCTAGTGCTTTAGTGCAAAGAAATTTTGTTAAAGGCAAAGAGGTGTTAAAAAATCGGTGCTGCTGTGGGGATCACCGTCATTTACATATAAAGAGGTTCTTTAAAACGGTTATGTCTGTTTCTGTAGGGGTTGGCTCGTGAACCCACTCAACACAACATACTGGTGGCTGATACCTCTCAGCATAGTACCCGCCATACTTGCGACCATACTTGTCTTCCTGGATCAGCAGATCACTTCCGTCATCATCAACCGAAAGGAACACAAGCTGAAGGTCAGATGATCAGAAATTCGTTTTGTATCCTGGATGTCAGATGAAACTATAGATTAGATTAGATTAGATTATGTTAGATTAAGACTATAAGCATGTCTTGAAATCAAGATCTGTTCATCAGAACATTGTTGGCTGAGATCGATTGAATTGGAGATAATAAAATCACATCATACATTTTAGAAAAGGGTAGCAGGTAAGATGAATCCAGTCCAGATAATTTAAAAAAAGAATTGCATCAAATCAGATCCTGCAAGCTGAAATATAAAGGAACAAACGACTAGATTGCAGTGGATTTGAGAGAATTGTTCAGATCAGATACCTGTCAGATCAATGACTCAGATCATATAAAATCTTTTGTTAAATTAAGATAAGAACGTTGAATGAATAGTTGTTTAAAATTAGATAATACTCACATTGTATCATTGGCTCAGTTTTAACTAATTGCAAGATCGGATAAAATAGCAGAAGATGAGCAGGGCTTCTAAATAAGCTGGTGCCTTCGAGTGGCGCTTTAGAAATTTGAATAAACGGTTACGATTGCAATGAGATTCGAACGGTACCTAGTATATACCAACAGATCTGTTGAATATAATTGTAGAAGGGACACGGCTACCATCTGGATCTATTCGTGCTCGCCTTTCTCATCCTCATCTGCTCCTTCCTCGGTCTGCCCTGGTTTGTGGCTGCCACCGTCAGAGCCATAACACACGTCAAGAGTCTTATGCGTGAATCTGAAGTCTCGGTTCCCGGAGAACGACCACAGATCATTGGAGTCAGGTAGACTTCAGATTTTATTCATGTGCCTCATTATAGGCCCTCATAATGTGTCATCATTGGTTTTTTAATGTTAGCATAATTTGCGCTGTTGTAGCCTAATATATTTTTTCATATAATGCCTGAATAGTTTTCCGAGAAAGCATTATAATGATTCTTAATTTCTTATATTTTGTATATATAGGCCCTAATTATAAAATTATTCGTGTTATTGAGAAAAATAACCGGTCGTGATAACGCAATAGTTAACAAGCGCCACAAGATACGTTAGTGTATAAATGCATGGACCTACTAAACGTTTCTTTGTAGCATTCCTGACTATTCGACACAGAAAAATTTAGTAAAAAATATAATAGGCCTAATTACATATTATATTGATTTGTTTTTTGAATTTCCAGGGAACAGCGCGTAACTGGAATTTGCATTCATCTGCTGATAGGATTTTCAACACTTTTGACTTCCCTTTTACGGGTAAGACTCATGGTGCTGCCTGCTAGGTCTCGCTTCTGCTACCTGCATAGCTCTGTTGCCTTACTCTTAGTGCTCTCCCTTCGTTCAGCTCAGCAAAGTCTGTTCTCAGTCCCTTCTGATCGTTGTACCTCTGCTAAGCAGAAACGTACCTTCTTGGTTGTAGGAACCTCGACATGGAATGGCTTCCCCTTGGACTCCGCTCCGTTTATATAACTCATTCTCAGGCAGTCCTTTGTCATATTGTCAGTTTTGTAGAACCGCGTGGAGTTGAGAGCGCCTCCGAGTAGCCCCCTTAAAAGTCGCTATACAGATTCATTTAATGAGTGAATGATGAATAAGGTAAAAGGTACCGCAAGGCATGATATATTATGATAAGGCAAGATAACTACGGTAACGGTAAGGTCATGGAATGATGGAAGGTATGGAAAATTAAGACAAGGCAATGGAAAGTGTGGCAGATTTAGAACTTTTTGTTGTGTGCGTTCCAGAAGTTGCATCAGCATTATTGTTGCGCTCGGATGACCTAAGAGATTTGAAGATGCCGTGTTTTTCGTTAAAGCTCCTACAATTTGCTGATTTTCCTAATGTTCCATGATCGTATCCGTTTCAGCTTATACCAATGCCAGTCCTGTACGGCGTCTTTCTCTACATGGGCATCACGTCGTTGGGAGGAGTACAGGTAGGTCGGAAATTTCCCCCCACATCACTTAGTGTATCTGTGTTTGTTTGTCCGTCTCGACCTCTTCAACAAAACAACAAAACAACTAAATGTCTTCCACCGGAGATGCCTACGATCTATCCTTGGCATCTCATGGAAGGACCACATCAGAAACGAGGAGGTGCTAACAATGGCGGGGACGAAGGATCTTGAGTACATCATCATGGGGAGAAGGGGAAGGTTGGCTGGGCACATCCTTAGACTACCAAAGGAGAGGATTGCAAGGACGGCATTGAACTGGGTGCCGAAGGGTGGTAAACGGAAAAGAGGCAGGCCAAGAAACACCTGGAGACACGCTTTCAGGAAGGACCTGGAGCGGATGGAACTGGGCTGGGACGAGGCGGAGGTGGTGGCTGGCGACCGTGCGGAGTGGCGAGGACTTGTCGACCAATGTTCCGATCGGAACTGGAGGAACTAAGTCTAAGTCTAAGTAAGTCTCGACCTCTTGCTATGTTGCTCTACTACTTGTCCCTCTTCCTGTTTATATGCCCCTTTGAAATTTGAAATTGCACTACATAATTGACCAGTGGTTGCATACATACACAAACACACACACACACATACATACATACATACATACACGCATACATACATACATACATACATACATACATACATACATACATACATACATACATACATACATACATACATACATACATACATACATACATACATACATACATACATACATACATACATACATACATACATACATAGGCCTACATATGCGTACATGCTTGTCGATGTCTTTGTTCCAGTTCATACAGAGAATCGGGATCATGCTGATGCCGGTCAAGTACCAGCCGGACCTCATCTACCTGCGACACGTGAAGACGATGAGGGTCCATCTGTTCACCTTCGTCCAGTTGGCCTGCTTCATCGGAATGTGGGTTGTTAAGCAGATCAAGATGACGTCCATCGCTTTTCCAGTCATGGTAAACATCTCGTTGCCTACATGGTTAACTACATCCGTAATGTACCAATGGGGGCTTGAACCCTAAAACTCCTACCCATGTAGCCAAGGAATACCGTTTCGGAGACAATGATTAAGCTATCAATAGTACCAGCCTGATTTGAAAGACTATAGTGGATTCTGGTAAATATAGGTTACAAGCTGTAATTGTAATGTAAGACTAGTTACCTACCCTCGTAGGCCGAGGATAAGAAAATGAAGTGGCTAACACTCCACAAACAGGACTGCCAAAGGTCTAGCCTACGGAACTGCTCTCTGCGTCTTCTAATGGAATATTCATTGTTATTAAGGATAGTTTAGATTAATATTATAGAGTAAGATATGTTTAAATTAATATGATAGATTACAGAAACTATCAGGCAAAATGGCAATTGGCCTGTGGGCGAGTATTCAATGTTGGAGAAAATAATGTGGAACCTTAATTACCAGTTAAATTGTTAGCACTAGCAATAGCTATCAGTGATCTCAATTTGATCTATTAATATGATGACGATAGCTGCGATCGCACAAAACTTAGATTATTGTACAGGTAATTAACTATGCGTTTAATGACTATTGTGTTTCCTATGTGCAGCTCATTGTTCTCATGGTAGCCCGCAAGTGCCTTGACTTCGTCTTCACCCAGGGAGAGCTCTACTGGCTTGACCATCTGCTACCAGAGGAACACCGGCGCCAAAAGGAAGACGCCGCTAAGGCTCTCGAGGAAGGAGGATTGGTAGGATACTCCCGTCCTCTATTATATAGAGCATGCAAGATTTTTAATAGCTTTATATTTCGCAAAATAACATGTTATTGTAAGATGATTTCCCCAAGAAAAGTGAAGTTTTTGTGACAAAGGACACCTCGTGCAAAGACATAATTGTGGTTTCGACGAAGTTTAGACTCTATAATAGCGTGAAGCTCTGTAAACCTCATGTAGGCCTAATGTTTCTGCGTAGGCTATTCCATCGTTTTTGTCGAAAGTAGTCGTGAGCAAACGAGAAGACTTTTCCATAGTTTCCATAACTAATTCTAAGTGATACGTAGGCCTAGTCGTAGCATAAGCTTACATACAAGTAGCAGCCTGAAGAAACAGTGAAGAAACTTTCATTCTGCAATTTTGTGGCAATTCGTCGAAATGTGATTTACGATGTCGTATGATGTAAACTTGTAGGTCTAGTTTGTAACTTTCAAGCCATTATTACAATGTGGACCAAAGTTGAAATCGATAACAACAATTTTTGGAAGAAAACTCTACCTAGAAACAAAGCAATTTTAGACGGAGTTGTCTGGTGCCATGTAGACCTGAATTAATGAGCTGAATTAATGAGCCGAATTAATGAGCTGAATTAATGAGTGGGTCCAGATCTAATCATTGGATTGAGCCGCTGCGGAGATATTACTTTTGTCTCTGTAAGTGGTAGGCAAAGGCATTCTAATGATAATTTCATTATCAGCTTTTGCAATAGGTCCTATCCAATTTGAAATTGTGCCTCTTTTCTTGTCGCCTGTACGGATTACTTTTGTTTATTTTGTTATTGTAAGGCGATTATCAACTTGCGATAATTAGGCTATTATTGTAGGCCTATTGCATTGTATTGTATCTGTAAATTTATAAAGATACAATACAATAAATTATTATTCCCATTGAAATACCCCAAGATGGGTGAGAAATTGTTTCTTGTGAAGGCTATAGCCTGTGGCTTTCAGTTGTAGGCCTACATTCCTGTTTTTCTTTCTTCTAGAACTCACATCATTTTGAAATGAAAGCTGTGGAAATAACGAAAGAAGAAGAGGCAAAGAATTACAGGTATCTTATTTAGCCACTTTAAAAAAATAATTTATAGGTTTAGAGATGAAAGCCTATATCGGGTTTTAAAAAGTCTGGAGATGTAAAGAAATTAGTAATCCTATAAAAGTCAAAGCTAGGCCTATGTCAATTGTTATAAGTTACATTTAAATCATGTTACATTTATACATAGGCATAATTGCATACATTCGTATTTCTCTTATGATAGAGTACCTTCTCGAATTGGGGGGGGGGGGGGACCAGGGGGTGTTACGCTGGATTAGGGACTCGATTCTCAATGCACGTCAAATCAGCTCACTTGTGACTGTGGTCTACAATTATTACCAACTTCGCCAGCCACGGGTCATCTCTCGCATCTTAGAAAACCTCTTGCTATGGCCCGTGAATGGTGCCTCTACGTTGTTTGATTCAATTGTCTAATGCACCCATAGGTCCTATGTATACTTAGGCTAATAGTCTTGCTTATGCATGTATGTGTATATCTGTTTTCAGCGATCCGATCAACATAACTCACCGCAAATAGACACCGAAAAGATTAATTCTGTAGAATTTGACGGACTTCAACTCAACTCGCGTCGGACTAGTATTGTGCAATTTCTAAAGAACCGGTCTTCCAGATGAGTGAACGAACGAGAGAGAGAAAGAGAGAAAGAGATACTGAAGAACAGAAACACAGACTGCCTGCAAATTCAGACAAACCCCAGATGCACTTTAGAGGCAGACACACAGCGTGATAGAGTTAGACCGACCGACAGACAGTTAGACATACAGACAGACTTGCCTGGCATAGATAGACAGATCTTTAGAAAGGTAGCCTCGTACACAAAATATTGCGAAGTTCTCTACTTGTGCCACCTGAGATTTCTCCTTCAGTTGACTTATCTACTAGGCTAAACTCTTCCAGTTTTTTAATTCGTATATTTACGTATCTGTACAGTAATTTAATACCTGAAAACGAAACAGGTGCTATATAAATGTTATTATTATGATGACTTACGATGAGGTATAGCCTACAAGGCTCATGAGTCATACATGGTTCATTGAAGACGTTCTTAATTGCTAGACATTGTTAGGAAATAGTAACAAACGTTCTAGTTTTGTTCTAATTTGTATGTGCATGTGTGCAACTGTGCATTACTGTTATTTTTATATGGTGCTATGATATATTATTTTATATGTAATTGAGAACTCACCAAATGAGACTTTGCAGATGTTGGCCTTAACAGTAATATGCTCCCATTATGCTCACCGAGATTAGAATCTTGTAAAACACCACACGTTTCACGACTTAAAATACGTTCAGTGTTTAGACCGTCCTACAAAAAATCGATTAAAATACTGCAAGTTTTAAAAAAAGCTGCACTAGTCAGACAAATGGCCAATCTGTCTCCATGAGAAGTTCAAAGTTTGTCAAAAGTGTACTAACATTGGTCAGAAACGTTAGAGGTGTTTGACCTCCAAATACCCAAAGTTGGCATAAGATTCCATTCCAGAAAAAGTCCCAAGCAGTAGATTTGACCAGAAGATAGCCTACAGTTTGGCCATAAATAACTTCAAGAACTTGTAGAAATTTTTCACAAAGTTACTGTTTGCTTTGGAATATTATATTTGTCTGTATTTAAAACAAATCTGCGACTGTATTTTTCTACTAGGCCTACATGCATTATACTCGCCGTTAGTAAAATTGTGATTGTGTGGATTGTATTGTCAACGTTTTATTGCGCGCAAATGACCATGTAATATGGTCGCACAAAATATTGATAGGCCTACTAGGCCTATTATATAATTGTGACACTTAGGCCTTAGACCTATTATATTGTTTGTATAGATGATCTTGTGTTCGTTAAAGATTTGTTATTGCTGTGCACTTTATTTCGTGTAGCATGTGGAACATCAGCGTATGCACTATGCACATAGGCCTATACCTGTGAATATCAGTTTGTATAGACGGTTAATTCTATTATTTCAATATAGGCCAAATAGTCGTAGGCTATGCGTAGCAACATTACACGCCATTCTGCAAAACGGTGTCTTAAAAATTCTGTTTTTTAACTGTCTTGGTATGTGTGTATGAATGTATGTATAATATATAGCCTATTAATCCACGTCACCAACCCCATATATATATAAAGTATTATATATATATCGACAGTGATCTACTTGGAATTGGGGTGTGAAAACCAGACTTTACTCTGTGGTTTAAAAAAACTGTGGTTTAAACCCCTAACCGCCACCCCCGCAATTCTCACCCTGGTTATCTTCGGTCAGCACATTAATATATAATAAGGTCAAACTTACCAGTTCGAAGTCTTCGAAGTCTTCCATATTGTTATTGATGTCCCGGTCTTCCTTAATTTCGAAGCCTCGTGTTCCTCCTGTGCAACCAAGAACAATCGGAACCAGAGAGAAATCTCATTGGGTAACAACTTCCGGTCCTGTGACCTACGTCTTAGTCTTAGCAACCTTATAGTGATGATGATCTTAATTAAACTTACCTCGAATGATATATGAATGATATATGAATGAAATCTAATTGCTCTAATCTAGGACACGGATTACCCTGTCCTCTTGTAAGTTTGACCATATGCTGACCAAAGAAATTTGTCCGCAGTGTGAGAATTGCGCACAAATAATTGGGGGTTGAGGTTGGACTACGATCCACTTGGAATTGGGGTGTGATTTTACTTTGGGCCTCAATAAAAAAGACTGGGGTTGAACCCCGAACCGCCACCCCCGCAATTCTCACTCTGGTTATCTTCGGTCAGCACATTAATATATAATAAGGTCAAACTTACCAGTTCGAAGTCTTCGAAGTCTTCCATATTGTTAGTGATGCCCCGGTCTTCCTGGAAGTCGAAGTCTCGTGTTCCTCCTGTGCAACCAAGAACAATCGGAACCAGAGAGAAATCTCATTGGGTAACAACTTCCGGTCCTGTGACCTACGTCTTAGTCTTAGCAACTTTATAGTGATGATGATCTTAATTAAACTTACCTTGAATGATATATGAATGATATATGAATGAAATCTAATTGCTCTAATCTAGGACACGGATTACCCTGTCCTCTTGTAAGTTTGACCATATGCTGACCAAAAAAAGTTGTCCGCAGTGTGAGAATTGTGCAAAAATAATTGGGGGTTGAAGTTGGACTACGATCCACTTGGAATTGGGGTGTGATTTTACTTTGGACCTCAAAGAAAAACTGGGGTTAAACCCCGAACCACCACCCCCGCAATTCTCACTCTGGTTATCTTCGGTCAGCACATTAATATATAATAAGGTCAAACTTACCAGTTCAAAGTCTTCGAAGTCTTCCATATTGTTATTGATGTTCCGGTCTTCCTGGAAGTCGAAGTCTCGTGTTCCTCCTGTGCAACCAAGAACAATCGGAACCAGAGAGAAATCTCATTGGGTAACAACTTCCGGTCCTGTGACCTACGTCTTAGTCTTAGCAACCTTATAGTGATGATGATCTTAATTAAACTTACCTTGAATGATATATGAATGATATATGAATGAAATCTAATTGCTCTAATCTAGGACACGGATTACCCTGTCCTCTTGTAAGTTTGACCATATGCTGACCAAAGAAAGTTGTCCGCAGTGTGAGAATTGTGCAAAAATAATTGGGGGTTGAAGTTGGACTACGATCCACTTGGAATTGGGGTGTGATTTTACTTTGGATCTCAAAGAAAAACTGGGGTTAAACCCCTAACCGCCACCCCCGCAATTCTCACTCTGGTTATCTTCGGTCAGCACATTAATATATAATAAGGTCAAACTTACCAGTTCGAAGTCTTCGAAGTCTTCCATATTGTTAGTGATGTCCCGGTCTTCCTGGAAGTCGAAGTCTCGTGTTCCTCCTGTGCAACCAAGAACAATCGGAACCAGAGAGAAATCTCATTGGGTAACAACTTCCGGTCCTGTGACCTACGTCTTAGTCTTAGCAATCTTATAGTGATGATGATCTTAATTAAACTTACCTTGAATGATATATGAATGATATATGAATGAAATCTATTTGCTCTAATCTAGGACACGGATTACCCTGTCCTCTTGTAAGTTTGACCATATGCTGACCAAAGAAAGTTGTCCGCAGTGTGAGAATTGTGCAAAAATAATTGGGGGTTGAAGTTGGACTACGATCCACTTGGAATTGGGGTGTGATTTTACTTTGGGCCTCAATAAAAAAAGACTGGGGTTGAACCCCGAACCGCCACCCCCGCAATTCTCACTCTGGTTATCTTCGGTCAGCACATTAATATATAATAAGGTCAAACTTACCAGTTCAAAGTCTTCGAAGTCTTCCATATTGTTATTGATGTTCCGGTCTTCCTGGAAGTCGAAGTCTCGTGTTCCTCCTGTGCAACCAAGAACAATCGGAACCAGAGAGAAATCTCATTGGGTAACAACTTCCGGTCCTGTGACCTACGTCTTAGTCTTAGCAACCTTATAGTGATGATGATCTTAATTAAACTTACCTTGAATGATATATGAATGATATATGAATGAAATCTAATTGCTCTAATCTAGGACACGGATTACCCTGTCCTCTTGTAAGTTTGACCATATGCTGACCAAAGAAAGTTGTCCGCAGTGTGAGAATTGTGCAAAAATAATTGGGGGTTGAAGTTGGACTACGATCCACTTGGAATTGGGGTGTGATTTTACTTTGGACCTCAAAGAAAAACTGGGGTTAAACCCCTAACCGCCACCCCCGCAATTCTCACTCTGGTTATCTTCGGTCAGCACATTAATATATAATAAGGTCAAACTTACCAGTTCGAAGTCTTCGAAGTCTTCCATATTGTTAGTGATGTCCCGGTCTTCCTGGAAGTCGAAGTCTCGTGTTCCTCCTGTGCAACCAAGAACAATCGGAACCAGAGAGAAATCTCATTGGGTAACAACTTCCGGTCCTGTGACCTACGTCTTAGTCTTAGCAATCTTATAGTGATGATGATCTTAATTAAACTTACCTTGAATGATATATGAATGATAAATGAATGAAATCTATTTGCTCTAATCTAGGACACGGATTACCCTGTCCTCTTGTAAGTTTGACCATATGCTGACCAAAGAAAGTTGTCCGCAGTGTGAGAATTGTGCAAAAATAATTGGGGGTTGAAGTTGGACTACGATCCACTTGGAATTGGGGTGTGATTTTACTTTGGACCTCAAAGAAAAACTGGGGTTAAACCCCGAACCGCCACCCCCGCAATTCTCACTCTGGTTATCTTCGGTCAGCACATTAATATATAATAAAGTCAAACTTACCAGTTCGAAGTCTTCGAAGTCTTTCATATTGTTATTGATGTCCCGGTCTTCCTGGAAGTCGAAGTCTCGTGTTCCTCCTGTGCAACCAAGAACAATCGGAACCAGAGAGAAATCTCATTGGGTAACAACTTCCGGTCCTGTGACCTACGTCTTAGTCTTAGCAACCTTATAGTGATGATGATCTTAATTAAACTTACCTTGAATGATATATGAATGATATATGAATGAAATCTAATTGCTCTAATCTAGGACACGGATTACCCTGTCCTCTTGTAAGTTTGACCATATGCTCACCAAAAAAAGTTGTCCGCAGTGTGAGAATTGTGCAAATATAATTAGGGGTTGAAGTTGGACTACGATCCACTTGGAATTGGGGTGTGATTTTACTTTGGACCTCAAAGAAAAACTGGGGTTAAACCCCGAACCGCCACCCCCGCAATTCTCACTCTGGTTATCTTCGGTCAGCACATTAATATATAATAAGGTCAAACTTACCAGTTCGAAGTCTTCGAAGTCTTCCATATTGTTAGTGATGTCCCGGTCTTCCTGGAAGTCGAAGTCTCGTGTTCCTCCTGTGCAACCAAGAACAATCGGAACCAGAGAGAAATCTCATTGGGTAACAACTTCCGGTCCTGTGACCTACGTCTTAGTCTTAGCAACCTTATAGTGATGATGATCTTAATTAAACTTACCTTGAATGATATATGAATGATATATGAATGAAATCTAATTGCTCTAATCTAGGACACGGATTACCCTGTCCTCTTGTATGTTTGACCATATGCTGACCAAAGAAAGTTGTCCGCAGTGTAAGAATTGTGCAAAAATAATTGGGGGTTGAGGTTGGACTATGATCCATTTGGAATTGGGGTGTGAAAAACAGACTGTGCTCTGGGCTCAAAGAAAAACTGGGGTTAAACCCCGAACCGCCACCCCCGCAATTCTCACTCTGGTTATCTTCGGTCAGCACATTAATATATAATAAGGTCAAACTTACCAGTTCGAAGTCTTCGAAGTCTTCCATATTGTTAGTGATGTCCCGGTCTTCCTGGAAGTCGAAGTCTCGTGTTCCTCCTGTGCAACCAAGAACAATCGGAACCAGAGAGAAATCTCATTGGGTAACAACTTCCGGTCCTGTGACCTACGTCTTAGTCTTAGCAACCTTATAGTGATGATGATCTTAATTAAACTTACCTTGAATGATATATGAATGATATATGAATGAAATCTAATTGCTCTAATCTAGGACACGGATTACCCTGTCCTCTTGTAAGTTTGACCATATGCTGACCAAAGAAAGTTGTCCGCAGTGTGAGAATTGTGCAAAAATAATTGGGGGTTGAAGTTGGACTACGATCCACTTGGAATTGGGGTGTGATTTTACTTTGGACCTCAATAAAAAAGACTGGGGTTGAACCCCGAACCGCCACCCCCGCAATTCTCACTCTGGTTATCTTCGGTCAGCACATTAATATATAATAAGGTCAAACTTACCAGTTCGAAGTCTTCGAAGTCTTTCATATTGTTATTGATGTCCCGGTCTTCCTGGAAGTCGAAGTCTCGTGTTCCTCCTGTGCAACCAAGAACAATCGGAACTAGAGAGAAATCTCATTGGGTAACAACTTCCGGTCCTGTGACCTAAGTCTTAGTCTTAGCAACCTTATAGTGATGATGATCTTAATTAAACTTACCTCGAATGATATATGAATGATATATGAATGAAATCTAATTGCTCTAATCTAGGACACGGATTACCCTGTCCTCTTGTAAGTTTGACCATATGCTGACCAAAGAAAGTTGTCCGCAGTGTGAGAATTGTGCAAAAATAATTGGGGGTTGAAGTTGGACTACGATCCACTTGGAATTGGGGTGTGATTTTACTTTGGACCTCAATAAAAAAGACTGGGGTTGAACCCCGAACCGCCACCCCCGCAATTCTCACTCTGGTTATCTTCGGTCAGCACATTAATATATAATAAGGTCAAACTTACCAGTTCGAAGTCTTCGAAGTCTTTCATATTGTTATTGATGTCCCGGTCTTCCTGGAAGTCGAAGTCTCGTGTTCCTCCTGTGCAACCAAGAACAATCGGAACTAGAGAGAAATCTCATTGGGTAACAACTTCCGGTCCTGTGACCTAAGTCTTAGTCTTAGCAACCTTATAGTGATGATGATCTTAATTAAACTTACCTCGAATGATATATGAATGATATATGAATGAAATCTAATTGCTCTAATCTAGGACACGGATTACCCTGTCCTCTTGTAAGTTTGACCATATGCTGACCAAAGAAAGTTGTCCGCAGTGTGAGAATTGTGCAAAAATAATTGGGGGTTGAAGTTGGACTACGATCCACTTGGAATTGGGGTGTGATTTTACTTTGGACCTCAAAGAAAAACTGGGGTTAAACCCCGAACCGCCACCCCCGCAATTCTCACTCTGGTTATCTTCGGTCAGCACATTAATATATAATAAGGTCAAACTTACCAGTTCGAAGTCTTCGAAGTCTTCCATATTGTTATTGATGTCCCGGTCTTCCTGGAAGTCGAAGTCTCGTGTTCCTCCTGTGCAACCAAGAACAATCGGAACCAGAGAGAAATCTCATTGGGTAACAACTTCCGGTCCTGTGACCTACGTCTTAGTCTTAGTAACCTTATAGTGATGATGATCTTAATTAAACTTACCTTGAATGATATATGAATGATATATGAATGAAATCTAATTGCTCTAATCTAGGACACGGATTACCCTGTCCTCTTGTAAGTTTGACCATATGCTGACCAAAGAAAGTTGTCCGCAGTGTGAGAATTGTGCAAAAATAATTGGGGGTTGAAGTTGGACTACGATCCACTTGGAATTGGGGTGTGATTTTACTTTGAACCTCAAAGAAAAACTGGGGTTAAACCCCGAACCGCCACCCCCGCAATTCTCACTCTGGTTATCTTCGGTCAGCACATTAATATATAATAAGGTCAAACTTACCAGTTCGAAGTCTTCGAAGTCTTCCATATTGTTAGTGATGTCCCGGTCTTCCTGGAAGTCGAAGTCTCGTGTTCCTCCTGTGCAACCAAGAACAATCGGAACCAGAGAGAAATCTCATTAGGTAACAATTTCCGGTCCTGTGACCTACGTCTTAGTCTTAGCAACCTTTTAGTGATGATGATCTTAATTAAACTTACTTCGAATGATATATGAATGATATATGAATGAAATCTAATTGCTCTAATCTAGGACACGGATTACCCTGTCCTCTTGTAAGATTGACCATATGCTGACCAAAGAAAGTTGTCCGCAGTGTAAGAATTGTGCAAAAATAATTGGGGGTTGAGGTTGGACTATGATCCATTTGGAATTGGGGTGTGAAAAACAGACTGTGCTCTGGGCTCAAAGAAAAACTGGGGTTAAACCCCGAACCGCCACCCCCGCAATTCTCACTCTGGTTATCTTCGGTCAGCACATTAATATATAATAAGGTCAAACTTACCAGTTCAAAGTCTTCGAAGTCTTCCATATTGTTATTGATGTTCCGGTCTTCCTGGAAGTCGAAGTCTCGTGTTCCTCCTGTGCAACCAAGAACAATCGGAACCAGAGAGAAATCTCATTGGGTAACAACTTCCGGTCCTGTGACCTACGTCTTAGTCTTAGCAACCTTATAGTGATGATGATCTTAATTAAACTTACCTTGAATGATATATGAATGATATATGAATGAAATCTAATTGCTCTAATCTAGGACACGGATTACCCTGTCCTCTTGTAAGTTTGACCATATGCTGACCAAAGAAAGTTGTCCGCAGTGTGAGAATTGTGCAAAAATAATTGGGGGTTGAAGTTGGACTACGATCCACTTGGAATTGGGGTGTGATTTTACTTTGGACCTCAATAAAAAAGACTGGGGTTGAACCCCGAACCGCCACCCCCGCAATTCTCACTCTGGTTATCTTCGGTCAGCACATTAATATATAATAAGGTCAAACTTACCAGTTCGAAGTCTTCAAAGTCTTTCATATTGTTATTGATGTCCCGGTCTTCCTGGAAGTCGAAGTCTCGTGTTCCTCCTGTGCAACCAAGAACAATCGGAACTAGAGAGAAATCTCATTGGGTAACAACTTCCGGTCCTGTGACCTAAGTCTTAGTCTTAGCAACCTTATAGTGATGATGATCTTAATTAAACTTACCTCGAATGATATATGAATGATATATGAATGAAATCTAATTGCTCTAATCTAGGACACGGATTACCCTGTCCTCTTGTAAGTTTGACCATATGCTGACCAAAGAAAGTTGTCCGCAGTGTGAGAATTGTGCAAAAATAATTGGGGGTTGAAGTTGGACTACGATCCACTTGGAATTGGGGTGTGATTTTACTTTGGACCTCAAAGAAAAACTGGGGTTAAACCCCGAACCGCCACCCCCGCAATTCTCACTCTGGTTATCTTCGGTCAGCACATTAATATATAATAAGGTCAAACTTACCAGTTCGAAGTCTTCGAAGTCTTCCATATTGTTATTGATGTCCCGGTCTTCCTGGAAGTCGAAGTCTCGTGTTCCTCCTGTGCAACCAAGAACAATCGGAACCAGAGAGAAATCTCATTGGGTAACAACTTCCGGTCCTGTGACCTACGTCTTAGTCTTAGTAACCTTATAGTGATGATGATCTTAATTAAACTTACCTTGAATGATATATGAATGATATATGAATGAAATCTAATTGCTCTAATCTAGGACACGGATTACCCTGTCCTCTTGTAAGTTTGACCATATGCTGACCAAAGAAAGTTGTCCGCAGTGTGAGAATTGTGCAAAAATAATTGGGGGTTGAAGTTGGACTACGATCCACTTGGAATTGGGGTGTGATTTTACTTTGAACCTCAAAGAAAAACTGAGGTTAAACCCCTAACCGCCACCCCCGCAATTCTCACTCTGGTTATCTTCGGTCAGCACATTAATATATAATAAGGTCAAACTTACCAGTTCGAAGTCTTCGAAGTCTTCCATATTGTTATTGATGTCCCGGTCTTCCTGGAAGTCGAAGTCTCGTGTTCCTCCTGTGCAACCAAGAACAATCGGAACCAGAGAGAAATCTCATTAGGTAACAATTTCCGGTCCTGTGACCTACGTCTTAGTCTTAGCAACCTTTTAGTGATGATGATCTTAATTAAACTTAGTTCGAATGATATATGAATGATATATGAATGAAATCTAATTGCTCTAATCTAGGACACGGATTACCCTGTCCTCTTGTATGTTTGACCATATGCTGACCAAAGAAAGTTGTCCGCAGTGTGAGAATTGTGCAAAAATAATTGGGGGTTGAAGTTGGACTACGATCCACTTGGAATTGGGGTGTGATTTTACTTTGGACCTCAAAGAAAAACTGGGGTTAAACCCCGAACCGCCACCCCCGCAATTCTCACTCTGGTTATCTTCGGTCAGCACATTAATATATAATAAAGTCAAACTTACCAGTTCGAAGTCTTCGAAGTCTTTCATATTGTTATTGATGTCCCGGTCTTCCTGGAAGTCGAAGTCTCGTGTTCCTCCTGTGCAACCAAGAACAATCGGAACCAGAGAGAAATCTCATTGGGTAACAACTTCCGGTCCTGTGACCTACGTCTTAGTCTTAGCAACCTTATAGTGATGATGATCTTAATTAAACTTACCTTGAATGATATATGAATGATATATGAATGAAATCTAATTGCTCTAATCTAGGACACGGATTACCCTGTCCTCTTGTAAGTTTGACCATATGCTCACCAAAAAAAGTTGTCCGCAGTGTGAGAATTGTGCAAATATAATTAGGGGTTGAAGTTGGACTACGATCCACTTGGAATTGGGGTGTGATTTTACTTTGGACCTCAAAGAAAAACTGGGGTTAAACCCCGAACCGCCACCCCCGCAATTCTCACTCTGGTTATCTTCGGTCAGCACATTAATATATAATAAGGTCAAACTTACCAGTTCGAAGTCTTCGAAGTCTTCCATATTGTTAGTGATGTCCCGGTCTTCCTGGAAGTCGAAGTCTCGTGTTCCTCCTGTGCAACCAAGAACAATCGGAACCAGAGAGAAATCTCATTGGGTAACAACTTCCGGTCCTGTGACCTACGTCTTAGTCTTAGCAACCTTATAGTGATGATGATCTTAATTAAACTTACCTTGAATGATATATGAATGATATATGAATGAAATCTAATTGCTCTAATCTAGGACACGGATTACCCTGTCCTCTTGTATGTTTGACCATATGCTGACCAAAGAAAGTTGTCCGCAGTGTAAGAATTGTGCAAAAATAATTGGGGGTTGAGGTTGGACTATGATCCATTTGGAATTGGGGTGTGAAAAACAGACTGTGCTCTGGGCTCAAAGAAAAACTGGGGTTAAACCCCGAACCGCCACCCCCGCAATTCTCACTCTGGTTATCTTCGGTCAGCACATTAATATATAATAAGGTCAAACTTACCAGTTCGAAGTCTTCGAAGTCTTCCATATTGTTAGTGATGTCCCGGTCTTCCTGGAAGTCGAAGTCTCGTGTTCCTCCTGTGCAACCAAGAACAATCGGAACCAGAGAGAAATCTCATTGGGTAACAACTTCCGGTCCTGTGACCTACGTCTTAGTCTTAGCAACCTTATAGTGATGATGATCTTAATTAAACTTACCTTGAATGATATATGAATGATATATGAATGAAATCTAATTGCTCTAATCTAGGACACGGATTACCCTGTCCTCTTGTAAGTTTGACCATATGCTGACCAAAGAAAGTTGTCCGCAGTGTGAGAATTGTGCAAAAATAATTGGGGGTTGAAGTTGGACTACGATCCACTTGGAATTGGGGTGTGATTTTACTTTGGACCTCAATAAAAAAGACTGGGGTTGAACCCCGAACCGCCACCCCCGCAATTCTCACTCTGGTTATCTTCGGTCAGCACATTAATATATAATAAGGTCAAACTTACCAGTTCGAAGTCTTCGAAGTCTTTCATATTGTTATTGATGTCCCGGTCTTCCTGGAAGTCGAAGTCTCGTGTTCCTCCTGTGCAACCAAGAACAATCGGAACTAGAGAGAAATCTCATTGGGTAACAACTTCCGGTCCTGTGACCTAAGTCTTAGTCTTAGCAACCTTATAGTGATGATGATCTTAATTAAACTTACCTCGAATGATATATGAATGATATATGAATGAAATCTAATTGCTCTAATCTAGGACACGGATTACCCTGTCCTCTTGTAAGTTTGACCATATGCTGACCAAAGAAAGTTGTCCGCAGTGTGAGAATTGTGCAAAAATAATTGGGGGTTGAAGTTGGACTACGATCCACTTGGAATTGGGGTGTGATTTTACTTTGGACCTCAATAAAAAAGACTGGGGTTGAACCCCGAACCGCCACCCCCGCAATTCTCACTCTGGTTATCTTCGGTCAGCACATTAATATATAATAAGGTCAAACTTACCAGTTCGAAGTCTTCGAAGTCTTTCATATTGTTATTGATGTCCCGGTCTTCCTGGAAGTCGAAGTCTCGTGTTCCTCCTGTGCAACCAAGAACAATCGGAACTAGAGAGAAATCTCATTGGGTAACAACTTCCGGTCCTGTGACCTAAGTCTTAGTCTTAGCAACCTTATAGTGATGATGATCTTAATTAAACTTACCTCGAATGATATATGAATGATATATGAATGAAATCTAATTGCTCTAATCTAGGACACGGATTACCCTGTCCTCTTGTAAGTTTGACCATATGCTGACCAAAGAAAGTTGTCCGCAGTGTGAGAATTGTGCAAAAATAATTGGGGGTTGAAGTTGGACTACGATCCACTTGGAATTGGGGTGTGATTTTACTTTGGACCTCAAAGAAAAACTGGGGTTAAACCCCGAACCGCCACCCCCGCAATTCTCACTCTGGTTATCTTCGGTCAGCACATTAATATATAATAAGGTCAAACTTACCAGTTCGAAGTCTTCGAAGTCTTCCATATTGTTATTGATGTCCCGGTCTTCCTGGAAGTCGAAGTCTCGTGTTCCTCCTGTGCAACCAAGAACAATCGGAACCAGAGAGAAATCTCATTGGGTAACAACTTCCGGTCCTGTGACCTACGTCTTAGTCTTAGTAACCTTATAGTGATGATGATCTTAATTAAACTTACCTTGAATGATATATGAATGATATATGAATGAAATCTAATTGCTCTAATCTAGGACACGGATTACCCTGTCCTCTTGTAAGTTTGACCATATGCTGACCAAAGAAAGTTGTCCGCAGTGTGAGAATTGTGCAAAAATAATTGGGGGTTGAAGTTGGACTACGATCCACTTGGAATTGGGGTGTGATTTTACTTTGAACCTCAAAGAAAAACTGGGGTTAAACCCCGAACCGCCACCCCCGCAATTCTCACTCTGGTTATCTTCGGTCAGCACATTAATATATAATAAGGTCAAACTTACCAGTTCGAAGTCTTCGAAGTCTTCCATATTGTTAGTGATGTCCCGGTCTTCCTGGAAGTCGAAGTCTCGTGTTCCTCCTGTGCAACCAAGAACAATCGGAACCAGAGAGAAATCTCATTAGGTAACAATTTCCGGTCCTGTGACCTACGTCTTAGTCTTAGCAACCTTTTAGTGATGATGATCTTAATTAAACTTACTTCGAATGATATATGAATGATATATGAATGAAATCTAATTGCTCTAATCTAGGACACGGATTACCCTGTCCTCTTGTAAGATTGACCATATGCTGACCAAAGAAAGTTGTCCGCAGTGTAAGAATTGTGCAAAAATAATTGGGGGTTGAGGTTGGACTATGATCCATTTGGAATTGGGGTGTGAAAAACAGACTGTGCTCTGGGCTCAAAGAAAAACTGGGGTTAAACCCCGAACCGCCACCCCCGCAATTCTCACTCTGGTTATCTTCGGTCAGCACATTAATATATAATAAGGTCAAACTTACCAGTTCAAAGTCTTCGAAGTCTTCCATATTGTTATTGATGTTCCGGTCTTCCTGGAAGTCGAAGTCTCGTGTTCCTCCTGTGCAACCAAGAACAATCGGAACCAGAGAGAAATCTCATTGGGTAACAACTTCCGGTCCTGTGACCTACGTCTTAGTCTTAGCAACCTTATAGTGATGATGATCTTAATTAAACTTACCTTGAATGATATATGAATGATATATGAATGAAATCTAATTGCTCTAATCTAGGACACGGATTACCCTGTCCTCTTGTAAGTTTGACCATATGCTGACCAAAGAAAGTTGTCCGCAGTGTGAGAATTGTGCAAAAATAATTGGGGGTTGAAGTTGGACTACGATCCACTTGGAATTGGGGTGTGATTTTACTTTGGACCTCAATAAAAAAGACTGGGGTTGAACCCCGAACCGCCACCCCCGCAATTCTCACTCTGGTTATCTTCGGTCAGCACATTAATATATAATAAGGTCAAACTTACCAGTTCGAAGTCTTCAAAGTCTTTCATATTGTTATTGATGTCCCGGTCTTCCTGGAAGTCGAAGTCTCGTGTTCCTCCTGTGCAACCAAGAACAATCGGAACTAGAGAGAAATCTCATTGGGTAACAACTTCCGGTCCTGTGACCTAAGTCTTAGTCTTAGCAACCTTATAGTGATGATGATCTTAATTAAACTTACCTCGAATGATATATGAATGATATATGAATGAAATCTAATTGCTCTAATCTAGGACACGGATTACCCTGTCCTCTTGTAAGTTTGACCATATGCTGACCAAAGAAAGTTGTCCGCAGTGTGAGAATTGTGCAAAAATAATTGGGGGTTGAAGTTGGACTACGATCCACTTGGAATTGGGGTGTGATTTTACTTTGGACCTCAAAGAAAAACTGGGGTTAAACCCCGAACCGCCACCCCCGCAATTCTCACTCTGGTTATCTTCGGTCAGCACATTAATATATAATAAGGTCAAACTTACCAGTTCGAAGTCTTCGAAGTCTTCCATATTGTTATTGATGTCCCGGTCTTCCTGGAAGTCGAAGTCTCGTGTTCCTCCTGTGCAACCAAGAACAATCGGAACCAGAGAGAAATCTCATTGGGTAACAACTTCCGGTCCTGTGACCTACGTCTTAGTCTTAGTAACCTTATAGTGATGATGATCTTAATTAAACTTACCTTGAATGATATATGAATGATATATGAATGAAATCTAATTGCTCTAATCTAGGACACGGATTACCCTGTCCTCTTGTAAGTTTGACCATATGCTGACCAAAGAAAGTTGTCCGCAGTGTGAGAATTGTGCAAAAATAATTGGGGGTTGAAGTTGGACTACGATCCACTTGGAATTGGGGTGTGATTTTACTTTGAACCTCAAAGAAAAACTGAGGTTAAACCCCTAACCGCCACCCCCGCAATTCTCACTCTGGTTATCTTCGGTCAGCACATTAATATATAATAAGGTCAAACTTACCAGTTCGAAGTCTTCGAAGTCTTCCATATTGTTATTGATGTCCCGGTCTTCCTGGAAGTCGAAGTCTCGTGTTCCTCCTGTGCAACCAAGAACAATCGGAACCAGAGAGAAATCTCATTAGGTAACAATTTCCGGTCCTGTGACCTACGTCTTAGTCTTAGCAACCTTTTAGTGATGATGATCTTAATTAAACTTAGTTCGAATGATATATGAATGATATATGAATGAAATCTAATTGCTCTAATCTAGGACACGGATTACCCTGTCCTCTTGTATGTTTGACCATATGCTGACCAAAGAAAGTTGTCCGCAGTGTAAGAATTGTGCAAAAATAATTGGGGGTTGAGGTTGGACTATGATCCATTTGGAATTGGGGTGTGAAAAACAGACTGTGCTCTGGGCTCAAAGAAAAACTGGGGTTAAACCCCGAACCGCCACCCCCGCAATTCTCACTCTGGTTATCTTCGGTCAGCACATTAATATATAATAAGGTCAAACTTACCAGTTCAAAGTCTTCGAAGTCTTCCATATTGTTATTGATGTTCCGGTCTTCCTGGAAGTCGAAGTCTCGTGTTCCTCCTGTGCAACCAAGAACAATCGGAACCAGAGAGAAATCTCATTGGGTAACAACTTCCGGTCCTGTGACCTACGTCTTAGTCTTAGCAACCTTATAGTGATGATGATCTTAATTAAACTTACCTTGAATGATATATGAATGATATATGAATGAAATCTAATTGCTCTAATCTAGGACACGGATTACCCTGTCCTCTTGTAAGTTTGACCATATGCTGACCAAAGAAAGTTGTCCGCAGTGTGAGAATTGTGCAAAAATAATTGGGGGTTGAAGTTGGACTACGATCCACTTGGAATTGGGGTGTGATTTTACTTTGGACCTCAAAGAAAAACTGGGGTTAAACCCCGAACCGCCACCCCCGCAATTCTCACTCTGGTTATCTTCGGTCAGCACATTAATATATAATAAGGTCAAACTTACCAGTTCGAAGTCTTCGAAGTCTTCCATATTGTTATTGATGTCCCGGTCTTCCTGGAAGTCGAAGTCTCGTGTTCCTCCTGTGCAACCAAGAACAATCGGAACCAGAGAGAAATCTCATTGGGTAACAACTTCCGGTCCTGTGACCTACGTCTTAGTCTTAGTAACCTTATAGTGATGATGATCTTAATTAAACTTACCTTGAATGATATATGAATGATATATGAATGAAATCTAATTGCTCTAATCTAGGACACGGATTACCCTGTCCTCTTGTAAGTTTGACCATATGCTGACCAAAGAAAGTTGTCCGCAGTGTGAGAATTGTGCAAAAATAATTGGGGGTTGAAGTTGGACTACGATCCACTTGGAATTGGGGTGTGATTTTACTTTGAACCTCAAAGAAAAACTGGGGTTAAACCCCTAACCGCCACCCCCGCAATTCTCACTCTGGTTATCTTCGGTCAGCACATTAATATATAATAAGGTCAAACTTACCAGTTCGAAGTCTTCGAAGTCTTCCATATTGTTATTGATGTCCCGGTCTTCCTGGAAGTCGAAGTCTCGTGTTCCTCCTGTGCAACCAAGAACAATCGGAACCAGAGAGAAATCTCATTAGGTAACAATTTCCGGTCCTGTGACCTACGTCTTAGTCTTAGCAACCTTTTAGTGATGATGATCTTAATTAAACTTACTTCGAATGATATATGAATGATATATGAATGAAATCTAATTGCTCTAATCTAGGACACGGATTACCCTGTCCTCTTGTATGTTTGACCATATGCTGACCAAAGAAAGTTGTCCGCAGTGTAAGAATTGTGCAAAAATAATTGGGGGTTGAGGTTGGACTATGATCCATTTGGAATTGGGGTGTGAAAAACAGACTGTGCTCTGGGCTCAAAGAAAAACTGGGGTTAAACCCCGAACCGCCACCCCCGCAATTCTCACTCTGGTTATCTTCGGTCAGCACATTAATATATAATAAGGTCAAACTTACCAGTTCGAAGTCTTCGAAGTCTTCCATATTGTTAGTGATGTCCCGGTCTTCCTGGAAGTCGAAGTCTCGTGTTCCTCCTGTGCAACCAAGAACAATCGGAACCAGAGAGAAATCTCATTGGGTAACAACTTCCGGTCCTGTGACCTACGTCTTAGTCTTAGCAACCTTATAGTGATGATGATCTTAATTAAACTTACCTTGAATGATATATGAATGATATATGAATGAAATCTAATTGCTCTAATCTAGGACACGGATTACCCTGTCCTCTTGTAAGTTTGACCATATGCTGACCAAAAAAAGTTGTCCGCAGTGTGAGAATTGTGCAAATATAATTAGGGGTTGAAGTTGGACTACGATCCACTTGGAATTGGGGTGTGATTTTACTTTGGACCTCAAAGAAAAACTGGGGTTAAACCCCTAACCGCCACCCCCGCAATTCTCACTCTGGTTATCTTCGGTCAGCACATTAATATATAATAAGGTCAAACTTACCAGTTCGAAGTCTTCGAAGTCTTCCATATTGTTAGTGATGTCCCGGTCTTCCTGGAAGTCGAAGTCTCGTGTTCCTCCTGTGCAACCAAGAACAATCGGAACCAGAGAGAAATCTCATTGGGTAACAACTTCCGGTCCTGTGACCTACGTCTTAGTCTTAGCAACCTTATAGTGATGATGATCTTAATTAAACTTACCTTGAATGATATATGAATGATATATGAATGAAATCTAATTGCTCTAATCTAGGACACGGATTACCCTGTCCTCTTGTAAGTTTGACCATATGCTGACCAAAGAAAGTTGTCCGCAGTGTGAGAATTGTGCAAAAATAATTGGGGGTTGAAGTTGGACTACGATCCACTTGGAATTGGGGTGTGATTTTACTTTGGACCTCAAAGAAAAACTGGGGTTAAACCCCGAACCGCCACCCCCGCAATTCTCACCTTGGTTATCTTCGGTCAGCACATTAATATATAATAAGGTCAAACTTACCAGTTCGAAGTCTTCGAAGTCTTTCATATTGTTATTGATGTCCCGGTCTTCCTGGAAGTCGAAGTCTCGTGTTCCTCCTGTGCAACCAAGAACAATCGGAACTAGAGAGAAATCTCATTGGGTAACAACTTCCGGTCCTGTGACCTAAGTCTTAGTCTTAGCAACCTTATAGTGATGATGATCTTAATTAAACTTACCTCGAATGATATATGAATGATATATGAATGAAATCTAATTGCTCTAATCTAGGACACGGATTACCCTGTCCTCTTGTAAGTTTGACCATCTGCTGACCAAAGAAAGTTGTCCGCAGTGTGAGAATTGTGCAAAAATAATTGGGGGTTGAAGTTGGACTACGATCCACTTGGAATTGGGGTGTGATTTTACTTTGGACCTCAAAGAAAAACTGGGGTTAAACCCCGAACCGCCACCCCCGCAATTCTCACTCTGGTTATCTTCGGTCAGCACATTAATATATAATAAGGTCAAACTTACCAGTTCGAAGTCTTCGAAGTCTTCCATATTGTTATTGATGCCCCGGTCTTCCTGGAAGTCGAAGTCTCGTGTTCCTCCTGTGCAACCAAGAACAATCGGAACCAGAGAGAAATCTCATTAGGTAACAATTTCCGGTCCTGTGACCTACGTCTTAGTCTTAGCAACCTTTTAGTGATGATGATCTTAATTAAACTTACTTCGAATGATATATGAATGATATATGAATGAAATCTAATTGCTCTAATCTAGGACACGGATTACCCTGTCCTCTTGTATGTTTGACCATATGCTGACCAAAGAAAGTTGTCCGCAGTGTAAGAATTGTGCAAAAATAATTGGGGGTTGAGGTTGGACTATGATCCATTTGGAATTGGGGTGTGAAAAACAGACTGTGCTCTGGGCTCAAAGAAAAACTGGGGTTAAACCCCGAACCGCCACCCCCGCAATTCTCACTCTGGTTATCTTCGGTCAGCACATTAATATATAATAAGGTCAAACTTACCAGTTCGAAGTCTTCGAAGTCTTCCATATTGTTAGTGATGTCCCGGTCTTCCTGGAAGTCGAAGTCTCGTGTTCCTCCTGTGCAACCAAGAACAATCGGAACCAGAGAGAAATCTCATTGGGTAACAACTTCCGGTCCTGTGACCTACGTCTTAGTCTTAGCAACCTTATAGTGATGATGATCTTAATTAAACTTACCTTGAATGATATATGAATGATATATGAATGAAATCTAATTGCTCTAATCTAGGACACGGATTACCCTGTCCTCTTGTAAGTTTGACCATATGCTGACCAAAAAAAGTTGTCCGCAGTGTGAGAATTGTGCAAATATAATTAGGGGTTGAAGTTGGACTACGATCCACTTGGAATTGGGGTGTGATTTTACTTTGGACCTCAAAGAAAAACTGGGGTTAAACCCCGAACCGCCACCCCCGCAATTCTCACTCTGGTTATCTTCGGTCAGCACATTAATATATAATAAGGTCAAACTTACCAGTTCGAAGTCTTCGAAGTCTTCCATATTGTTAGTGATGTCCCGGTCTTCCTGGAAGTCGAAGTCTCGTGTTCCTCCTGTGCAACCAAGAACAATCGGAACCAGAGAGAAATCTCATTGGGTAACAACTTCCGGTCCTGTGACCTACGTCTTAGTCTTAGCAACCTTATAGTGATGATGATCTTAATTAAACTTACCTTGAATGATATATGAATGATATATGAATGAAATCTAATTGCTCTAATCTAGGACACGGATTACCCTGTCCTCTTGTAAGTTTGACCATATGCTGACCAAAGAAAGTTGTCCGCAGTGTGAGAATTGTGCAAAAATAATTGGGGGTTGAAGTTGGACTACGATCCACTTGGAATTGGGGTGTGATTTTACTTTGGACCTCAAAGAAAAACTGGGGTTAAACCCCGAACCGCCACCCCCGCAATTCTCACCTTGGTTATCTTCGGTCAGCACATTAATATATAATAAGGTCAAACTTACCAGTTCGAAGTCTTCGAAGTCTTTCATATTGTTATTGATGTCCCGGTCTTCCTGGAAGTCGAAGTCTCGTGTTCCTCCTGTGCAACCAAGAACAATCGGAACTAGAGAGAAATCTCATTGGGTAACAACTTCCGGTCCTGTGACCTAAGTCTTAGTCTTAGCAACCTTATAGTGATGATGATCTTAATTAAACTTACCTCGAATGATATATGAATGATATATGAATGAAATCTAATTGCTCTAATCTAGGACACGGATTACCCTGTCCTCTTGTAAGTTTGACCATCTGCTGACCAAAGAAAGTTGTCCGCAGTGTGAGAATTGTGCAAAAATAATTGGGGGTTGAAGTTGGACTACGATCCACTTGGAATTGGGGTGTGATTTTACTTTGGACCTCAAAGAAAAACTGGGGTTAAACCCCGAACCGCCACCCCCGCAATTCTCACTCTGGTTATCTTCGGTCAGCACATTAATATATAATAAGGTCAAACTTACCAGTTCGAAGTCTTCGAAGTCTTCCATATTGTTAGTGATGTCCCGGTCTTCCTGGAAGTCGAAGTCTCGTGTTCCTCCTGTGCAACCAAGAACAATCGGAACCAGAGAGAAATCTCATTGGGTAACAACTTCCGGTCCTGTGACCTACGTCTTAGTCTTAGTAACCTTATAGTGATGATGATCTTAATTAAACTTACCTTGAATGATATATGAATGATATATGAATGAAATCTAATTGCTCTAATCTAGGACACGGATTACCCTGTCCTCTTGTAAGTTTGACCATATGCTGACCAAAGAAAGTTGTCCGCAGTGTGAGAATTGTGCAAAAATAATTGGGGGTTGAAGTTGGACTACGATCCACTTGGAATTGGGGTGTGATTTTACTTTGGACCTCAAAGAAAAACTGGGGTTAAACCCCTAACCGCCACCCCCGCAATTCTCACTCTGGTTATCTTCGGTCAGCACATTAATATATAATAAGGTCAAACTTACCAGTTCGAAGTCTTCGAAGTCTTCCATATTGTTAGTGATGTCCCGGTCTTCCTGGAAGTCGAAGTCTCGTGTTCCTCCTGTGCAACCAAGAACAATCGGAACCAGAGAGAAATCTCATTGGGTAACAACTTCCGGTCCTGTGACCTACGTCTTAGTCTTAGCAATCTTATAGTGATGATGATCTTAATTAAACTTACCTTGAATGATATATGAATGATATATGAATGAAATCTATTTGCTCTAATCTAGGACACGGATTACCCTGTCCTCTTGTAAGTTTGACCATATGCTGACCAAAGAAAGTTGTCCGCAGTGTGAGAATTGTGCAAAAATAATTGGGGGTTGAAGTTGGACTACGATCCACTTGGAATTGGGGTGTGATTTTACTTTGGACCTCAAAGAAAAACTGGGGTTAAACCCCTAACCGCCACCCCCGCAATTCTCACTCTGGTTATCTTCGGTCAGCACATTAATATATATTAAGGTCAAACTTACCAGTTCGAAGTCTTCGAAGTCTTCCATATTGTTAGTGATGTTCCGGTCTTCCTGGAAGTCGAAGTCTCGTGTTCCTCCTGTGCAACCAAGAACAATCGGAACCAGAGAGAAATCTCATTAGGTAACAATTTCCGGTCCTGTGACCTACGTCTTAGTCTTAGCAACCTTTTAGTGATGATGATCTTAATTAAACTTACTTCGAATGATATATGAATGATATATGAATGAAATCTAATTGCTCTAATCTAGGACACGGATTACCCTGTCCTCTTGTAAGTTTGACCATATGCTGACCAAAGAAAGTTGTCCGCAGTGTGAGAATTGTGCAAAAATAATTGGGGGTTGAGGTTGGACTATGATCCATTTGGAATTGGGGTGTGAAAAACAGACTGTGCTCTGGGCTCAAAGAAAAACTGGGGTTAAACCCCGAACCGCCACCCCCGCAATTCTCACTCTGGTTATCTTCGGTCAGCACATTAATATATAATAAGGTCAAACTTACCAGTTCGAAGTCTTCGAAGTCTTCCATATTGTTAGTGATGTCCCGGTCTTCCTGGAAGTCGAAGTCTCGTGTTCCTCCTGTGCAACCAAGAACAATCGGAACCAGAGAGAAATCTCATTGGGTAACAACTTCCGGTCCTGTGACCTACGTCTTAGTCTTAGCAACCTTATAGTGATGATGATCTTAATTAAACTTACCTTGAATGATATATGAATGATATATGAATGAAATCTAATTGCTCTAATCTAGGACACGGATTACCCTGTCCTCTTGTAAGTTTGACCATATGCTGACCAAAAAAAGTTGTCCGCAGTGTGAGAATTGTGCAAATATAATTAGGGGTTGAAGTTGGACTACGATCCACTTGGAATTGGGGTGTGATTTTACTTTGGACCTCAAAGAAAAACTGGGGTTAAACCCCGAACCGCCACCCCCGCAATTCTCACTCTGGTTATCTTCGGTCAGCACATTAATATATAATAAGGTCAAACTTACCAGTTCGAAGTCTTCGAAGTCTTCCATATTGTTAGTGATGTCCCGGTCTTCCTGGAAGTCGAAGTCTCGTGTTCCTCCTGTGCAACCAAGAACAATCGGAACCAGAGAGAAATCTCATTGGGTAACAACTTCCGGTCCTGTGACCTACGTCTTAGTCTTAGTAACCTTATAGTGATGATGATCTTAATTAAACTTACCTTGAATGATATATGAATGATATATGAATGAAATCTAATTGCTCTAATCTAGGACACGGATTACCCTGTCCTCTTGTAAGTTTGACCATATGCTGACCAAAGAAAGTTGTCCGCAGTGTGAGAATTGTGCAAAAATAATTGGGGGTTGAAGTTGGACTACGATCCACTTGGAATTGGGGTGTGATTTTACTTTGGACCTCAATAAAAAAGACTGGGGTTGAACCCCGAACCGCCACCCCCGCAATTCTCACTCTGGTTATCTTCGGTCAGCACATTAATATATAATAAGGTCAAACTTACCAGTTCGAAGTCTTCGAAGTCTTTCATATTGTTATTGATGTCCCGGTCTTCCTGGAAGTCGAAGTCTCGTGTTCCTCCTGTGCAACCAAGAACAATCGGAACTAGAGAGAAATCTCATTGGGTAACAACTTCCGGTCCTGTGACCTAAGTCTTAGTCTTAGCAACCTTATAGTGATGATGATCTTAATTAAACTTACCTCGAATGATATATGAATGATATATGAATGAAATCTAATTGCTCTAATCTAGGACACGGATTACCCTGTCCTCTTGTAAGTTTGACCATATGCTGACCAAAGAAAGTTGTCCGCAGTGTGAGAATTGTGCAAAAATAATTGGGGGTTGAAGTTGGACTACGATCCACTTGGAATTGGGGTGTGATTTTACTTTGGACCTCAAAGAAAAACTGGGGTTAAACCCCGAACCGCCACCCCCGCAATTCTCACTCTGGTTATCTTCGGTCAGCACATTAATATATAATAAGGTCAAAATTACCAGTTCGAAGTCTTCGAAGTCTTCCATATTGTTATTGATGTCCCGGTCTTCCTGGAAGTCGAAGTCTCGTGTTCCTCCTGTGCAACCAAGAACAATCGGAACCAGAGAGAAATCTCATTGGGTAACAACTTCCGGTCCTGTGGCCTAAGTCTTAGTCTTAGTAACCTTATAGTGATGATGATCTTAATTAAACTTACCTTGAATGATATATGAATGATATATGAATGAAATCTAATTGCTCTAATCTAGGACACGGATTACCCTGTCCTCTTGTAAGTTTGACCATATGCTGACCAAAGAAAGTTGTCCGCAGTGTGAGAATTGTGCAAAAATAATTGGGGGTTGAAGTTGGACTACGATCCACTTGGAATTGGGGTGTGATTTTACTTTGGACCTCAAAGAAAAACTGGGGTTAAACCCCTAACCGCCACCCCCGCAATTCTCACTCTGGTTATCTTCGGTCAGCACATTAATATATAATAAGGTCAAACTTACCAGTTCGAAGTCTTCGAAGTCTTCCATATTGTTAGTGATGTCCCGGTCTTCCTGGAAGTCGAAGTCTCGTGTTCCTCCTGTGCAACCAAGAACAATCGGAACCAGAGAGAAATCTCATTGGGTAACAACTTCCGGTCCTGTGACCTACGTCTTAGTCTTAGCAACCTTATAGTGATGATGATCTTAATTAAACTTACCTTGAATGATATATGAATGATATATGAATGAAATCTATTTGCTCTAATCTAGGACACGGATTACCCTGTCCTCTTGTAAGTTTGACCATATGCTGACCAAAGAAATTTGTCCGCAGTGTGAGAATTGCGCACAAATAATTGGGGGTTGAGGTTGGACTACGATCCACTTGGAATTGGGGTGTGATTTTACTTTGGGCCTCAATAAAAAAGACTGGGGTTGAACCCCGAACCGCCACCCCCGCAATTCTCACTCTGGTTATCTTCGGTCAGCACATTAATATATAATAAGGTCAAACTTACCAGTTCGAAGTCTTCGAAGTCTTCCATATTGTTAGTGATGCCCCGGTCTTCCTGGAAGTCGAAGTCTCGTGTTCCTCCTGTGCAACCAAGAACAATCGGAACCAGAGAGAAATCTCATTGGGTAACAACTTCCGGTCCTGTGACCTACGTCTTAGTCTTAGCAACCTTATAGTGATGATGATCTTAATTAAACTTACCTTGAATGATATATGAATGATATATGAATGAAATCTAATTGCTCTAATCTAGGACACGGATTACCCTGTCCTCTTGTAAGTTTGACCATATGCTGACCAAAGAAAGTTGTCCGCAGTGTGAGAATTGTGCAAAAATAATTGGGGGTTGAAGTTGGACTACGATCCACTTGGAATTGGGGTGTGATTTTACTTTGGACCTCAAAGAAAAACTGGGGTTAAACCCCGAACCGCCACCCCCGCAATTCTCACTCTGGTTATCTTCGGTCAGCACATTAATATATAATAAGGTCAAACTTACCAGTTCAAAGTCTTCGAAGTCTTCCATATTGTTATTGATGTTCCGGTCTTCCTGGAAGTCGAAGTCTCGTGTTCCTCCTGTGCAACCAAGAACAATCGGAACCAGAGAGAAATCTCATTGGGTAACAACTTCCGGTCCTGTGACCTACGTCTTAGTCTTAGCAACCTTATAGTGATGATGATCTTAATTAAACTTACCTTGAATGATATATGAATGATATATGAATGAAATCTAATTGCTCTAATCTAGGACACGGATTACCCTGTCCTCTTGTAAGTTTGACCATATGCTGACCAAAAAAAGTTGTCCGCAGTGTGAGAATTGTGCAAATATAATTAGGGGTTGAAGTTGGACTACGATCCACTTGGAATTGGGGTGTGATTTTACTTTGGACCTCAAAGAAAAACTGGGGTTAAACCCCGAACCGCCACCCCCGCAATTCTCACTCTGGTTATCTTCGGTCAGCACATTAATATATAATAAGGTCAAACTTACCAGTTCGAAGTCTTCGAAGTCTTCCATATTGTTAGTGATGTCCCGGTCTTCCTGGAAGTCGAAGTCTCGTGTTCCTCCTGTGCAACCAAGAACAATCGGAACCAGAGAGAAATCTCATTGGGTAACAACTTCCGGTCCTGTGACCTACGTCTTAGTCTTAGCAACCTTATAGTGATGATGATCTTAATTAAACTTACCTTGAATGATATATGAATGATATATGAATGAAATCTAATTGCTCTAATCTAGGACACGGATTACCCTGTCCTCTTGTAAGTTTGACCATATGCTGACCAAAGAAAGTTGTCCGCAGTGTGAGAATTGTGCAAAAATAATTGGGGGTTGAAGTTGGACTACGATCCACTTGGAATTGGGGTGTGATTTTACTTTGGACCTCAAAGAAAAACTGGGGTTAAACCCCGAACCGCCACCCCCGCAATTCTCACCTTGGTTATCTTCGGTCAGCACATTAATATATAATAAGGTCAAACTTACCAGTTCGAAGTCTTCGAAGTCTTTCATATTGTTATTGATGTCCCGGTCTTCCTGGAAGTCGAAGTCTCGTGTTCCTCCTGTGCAACCAAGAACAATCGGAACTAGAGAGAAATCTCATTGGGTAACAACTTCCGGTCCTGTGACCTAAGTCTTAGTCTTAGCAACCTTATAGTGATGATGATCTTAATTAAACTTACCTCGAATGATATATGAATGATATATGAATGAAATCTAATTGCTCTAATCTAGGACACGGATTACCCTGTCCTCTTGTAAGTTTGACCATCTGCTGACCAAAGAAAGTTGTCCGCAGTGTGAGAATTGTGCAAAAATAATTGGGGGTTGAAGTTGGACTACGATCCACTTGGAATTGGGGTGTGATTTTACTTTGGACCTCAAAGAAAAACTGGGGTTAAACCCCGAACCGCCACCCCCGCAATTCTCACTCTGGTTATCTTCGGTCAGCACATTAATATATAATAAGGTCAAACTTACCAGTTCGAAGTCTTCGAAGTCTTCCATATTGTTATTGATGTCCCGGTCTTCCTGGAAGTCGAAGTCTCGTGTTCCTCCTGTGCAACCAAGAACAATCGGAACTAGAGAGAAATCTCATTGGGTAACAACTTCCGGTCCTGTGACCTAAGTCTTAGTCTTAGCAACCTTATAGTGATGATGATCTTAATTAAACTTACCTCGAATGATATATGAATGATATATGAATGAAATCTAATTGCTCTAATCTAGGACACGGATTACCCTGTCCTCTTGTAAGTTTGACCATCTGCTGACCAAAGAAAGTTGTCCGCAGTGTGAGAATTGTGCAAAAATAATTGGGGGTTGAAGTTGGACTACGATCCACTTGGAATTGGGGTGTGATTTTACTTTGGACCTCAAAGAAAAACTGGGGTTAAACCCCGAACCGCCACCCCCGCAATTCTCACTCTGGTTATCTTCGGTCAGCACATTAATATATAATAAGGTCAAACTTACCAGTTCGAAGTCTTCGAAGTCTTCCATATTGTTATTGATGTCCCGGTCTTCCTGGAAGTCGAAGTCTCGTGTTCCTCCTGTGCAACCAAGAACAATCGGAACCAGAGAGAAATCTCATTGGGTAACAACTTCCGGTCCTGTGACCTACGTCTTAGTCTTAGTAACCTTATAGTGATGATGATCTTAATTAAACTTACCTTGAATGATATATGAATGATATATGAATGAAATCTAATTGCTCTAATCTAGGACACGGATTACCCTGTCCTCTTGTAAGTTTGACCATATGCTGACCAAAGAAAGTTGTCCGCAGTGTGAGAATTGTGCAAAAATAATTGGGGGTTGAAGTTGGACTACGATCCACTTGGAATTGGGGTGTGATTTTACTTTGGACCTCAAAGAAAAACTGGGGTTAAACCCCTAACCGCCACCCCCGCAATTCTCACTCTGGTTATCTTCGGTCAGCACATTAATATATAATAAGGTCAAACTTACCAGTTCGAAGTCTTCGAAGTCTTCCATATTGTTAGTGATGTCCCGGTCTTCCTGGAAGTCGAAGTCTCGTGTTCCTCCTGTGCAACCAAGAACAATCGGAACCAGAGAGAAATCTCATTGGGTAACAACTTCCGGTCCTGTGACCTACGTCTTAGTCTTAGCAATCTTATAGTGATGATGATCTTAATTAAACTTACCTTGAATGATATATGAATGATATATGAATGAAATCTATTTGCTCTAATCTAGGACACGGATTACCCTGTCCTCTTGTAAGTTTGACCATATGCTGACCAAAGAAAGTTGTCCGCAGTGTGAGAATTGTGCAAAAATAATTGGGGGTTGAAGTTGGACTACGATCCACTTGGAATTGGGGTGTGATTTTACTTTGGACCTCAAAGAAAAACTGGGGTTAAACCCCTAACCGCCACCCCCGCAATTCTCACTCTGGTTATCTTCGGTCAGCACATTAATATATATTAAGGTCAAACTTACCAGTTCGAAGTCTTCGAAGTCTTCCATATTGTTAGTGATGTTCCGGTCTTCCTGGAAGTCGAAGTCTCGTGTTCCTCCTGTGCAACCAAGAACAATCGGAACCAGAGAGAAATCTCATTAGGTAACAATTTCCGGTCCTGTGACCTACGTCTTAGTCTTAGCAACTTTATAGTGATGATGATCTTAATTAAACTTACCTTGAATGATATATGAATGATATATGAATGAAATCTAATTGCTCTAATCTAGGACACGGATTACCCTGTCCTCTTGTAAGTTTGACCATATGCTGACCAAAGAAAGTTGTCCGCAGTGTGAGAATTGTGCAAAAATAATTGGGGGTTGAGGTTGGACTATGATCCATTTGGAATTGGGGTGTGAAAAACAGACTGTGCTCTGGGCTCAAAGAAAAACTGGGGTTAAACCCCGAACCGCCACCCCCGCAATTCTCACTCTGGTTATCTTCGGTCAGCACATTAATATATAATAAGGTCAAACTTACCAGTTCGAAGTCTTCGAAGTCTTCCATATTGTTAGTGATGTCCCGGTCTTCCTGGAAGTCGAAGTCTCGTGTTCCTCCTGTGCAACCAAGAACAATCGGAACCAGAGAGAAATCTCATTGGGTAACAACTTCCGGTCCTGTGACCTACGTCTTAGTCTTAGCAACCTTATAGTGATGATGATCTTAATTAAACTTACCTTGAATGATATATGAATGATATATGAATGAAATCTAATTGCTCTAATCTAGGACACGGATTACCCTGTCCTCTTGTAAGTTTGACCATATGCTGACCAAAAAAAGTTGTCCGCAGTGTGAGAATTGTGCAAATATAATTAGGGGTTGAAGTTGGACTACGATCCACTTGGAATTGGGGTGTGATTTTACTTTGGACCTCAAAGAAAAACTGGGGTTAAACCCCGAACCGCCACCCCCGCAATTCTCACTCTGGTTATCTTCGGTCAGCACATTAATATATAATAAGGTCAAACTTACCAGTTCGAAGTCTTCGAAGTCTTCCATATTGTTAGTGATGTCCCGGTCTTCCTGGAAGTCGAAGTCTCGTGTTCCTCCTGTGCAACCAAGAACAATCGGAACCAGAGAGAAATCTCATTGGGTAACAACTTCCGGTCCTGTGACCTACGTCTTAGTCTTAGCAACCTTATAGTGATGATGATCTTAATTAAACTTACCTTGAATGATATATGAATGATATATGAATGAAATCTAATTGCTCTAATCTAGGACACGGATTACCCTGTCCTCTTGTAAGTTTGACCATATGCTGACCAAAGAAAGTTGTCCGCAGTGTGAGAATTGTGCAAAAATAATTGGGGGTTGAAGTTGGACTACGATCCACTTGGAATTGGGGTGTGATTTTACTTTGGACCTCAATAAAAAAGACTGGGGTTGAACCCCGAACCGCCACCCCCGCAATTCTCACTCTGGTTATCTTCGGTCAGCACATTAATATATAATAAGGTCAAACTTACCAGTTCGAAGTCTTCGAAGTCTTTCATATTGTTATTGATGTCCCGGTCTTCCTGGAAGTCGAAGTCTCGTGTTCCTCCTGTGCAACCAAGAACAATCGGAACTAGAGAGAAATCTCATTGGGTAACAACTTCCGGTCCTGTGACCTAAGTCTTAGTCTTAGCAACCTTATAGTGATGATGATCTTAATTAAACTTACCTCGAATGATATATGAATGATATATGAATGAAATCTAATTGCTCTAATCTAGGACACGGATTACCCTGTCCTCTTGTAAGTTTGACCATATGCTGACCAAAGAAAGTTGTCCGCAGTGTGAGAATTGTGCAAAAATAATTGGGGGTTGAAGTTGGACTACGATCCACTTGGAATTGGGGTGTGATTTTACTTTGGACCTCAAAGAAAAACTGGGGTTAAACCCCGAACCGCCACCCCCGCAATTCTCACTCTGGTTATCTTCGGTCAGCACATTAATATATAATAAGGTCAAAATTACCAGTTCGAAGTCTTCGAAGTCTTCCATATTGTTATTGATGTCCCGGTCTTCCTGGAAGTCGAAGTCTCGTGTTCCTCCTGTGCAACCAAGAACAATCGGAACCAGAGAGAAATCTCATTGGGTAACAACTTCCGGTCCTGTGGCCTAAGTCTTAGTCTTAGTAACCTTATAGTGATGATGATCTTAATTAAACTTACCTTGAATGATATATGAATGATATATGAATGAAATCTAATTGCTCTAATCTAGGACACGGATTACCCTGTCCTCTTGTAAGTTTGACCATATGCTGACCAAAGAAAGTTGTCCGCAGTGTGAGAATTGTGCAAAAATAATTGGGGGTTGAAGTTGGACTACGATCCACTTGGAATTGGGGTGTGATTTTACTTTGGACCTCAAAGAAAAACTGGGGTTAAACCCCTAACCGCCACCCCCGCAATTCTCACTCTGGTTATCTTCGGTCAGCACATTAATATATAATAAGGTCAAACTTACCAGTTCGAAGTCTTCGAAGTCTTCCATATTGTTAGTGATGTCCCGGTCTTCCTGGAAGTCGAAGTCTCGTGTTCCTCCTGTGCAACCAAGAACAATCGGAACCAGAGAGAAATCTCATTGGGTAACAACTTCCGGTCCTGTGACCTACGTCTTAGTCTTAGCAACCTTATAGTGATGATGATCTTAATTAAACTTACCTTGAATGATATATGAATGATATATGAATGAAATCTATTTGCTCTAATCTAGGACACGGATTACCCTGTCCTCTTGTAAGTTTGACCATATGCTGACCAAAGAAATTTGTCCGCAGTGTGAGAATTGCGCACAAATAATTGGGGGTTGAGGTTGGACTACGATCCACTTGGAATTGGGGTGTGATTTTACTTTGGGCCTCAATAAAAAAGACTGGGGTTGAACCCCGAACCGCCACCCCCGCAATTCTCACTCTGGTTATCTTCGGTCAGCACATTAATATATAATAAGGTCAAACTTACCAGTTCGAAGTCTTCGAAGTCTTCCATATTGTTAGTGATGCCCCGGTCTTCCTGGAAGTCGAAGTCTCGTGTTCCTCCTGTGCAACCAAGAACAATCGGAACCAGAGAGAAATCTCATTGGGTAACAACTTCCGGTCCTGTGACCTACGTCTTAGTCTTAGCAACCTTATAGTGATGATGATCTTAATTAAACTTACCTTGAATGATATATGAATGATATATGAATGAAATCTAATTGCTCTAATCTAGGACACGGATTACCCTGTCCTCTTGTAAGTTTGACCATATGCTGACCAAAGAAAGTTGTCCGCAGTGTGAGAATTGTGCAAAAATAATTGGGGGTTGAAGTTGGACTACGATCCACTTGGAATTGGGGTGTGATTTTACTTTGGACCTCAAAGAAAAACTGGGGTTAAACCCCGAACCGCCACCCCCGCAATTCTCACTCTGGTTATCTTCGGTCAGCACATTAATATATAATAAGGTCAAACTTACCAGTTCAAAGTCTTCGAAGTCTTCCATATTGTTATTGATGTTCCGGTCTTCCTGGAAGTCGAAGTCTCGTGTTCCTCCTGTGCAACCAAGAACAATCGGAACCAGAGAGAAATCTCATTGGGTAACAACTTCCGGTCCTGTGACCTACGTCTTAGTCTTAGCAACCTTATAGTGATGATGATCTTAATTAAACTTACCTTGAATGATATATGAATGATATATGAATGAAATCTAATTGCTCTAATCTAGGACACGGATTACCCTGTCCTCTTGTAAGTTTGACCATATGCTGACCAAAGAAAGTTGTCCGCAGTGTGAGAATTGTGCAAAAATAATTGGGGGTTGAAGTTGGACTACGATCCACTTGGAATTGGGGTGTGATTTTACTTTGGACCTCAAAGAAAAACTGGGGTTAAACCCCTAACCGCCACCCCCGCAATTCTCACTCTGGTTATCTTCGGTCAGCACATTAATATATAATAAGGTCAAACTTACCAGTTCGAAGTCTTCGAAGTCTTCCATATTGTTAGTGATGTCCCGGTCTTCCTGGAAGTCGAAGTCTCGTGTTCCTCCTGTGCAACCAAGAACAATCGGAACCAGAGAGAAATCTCATTGGGTAACAATTTCCGGTCCTGTGACCTACGTCTTAGTCTTAGCAACCTTTTAGTGATGATGATCTTAATTAAACTTACTTCGAATGATATATGAATGATATATGAATGAAATCTAATTGCTCTAATCTAGGACACGGATTACCCTGTCCTCTTGTAAGTTTGACCATATGCTGACCAAAGAAAGTTGTCCGCAGTGTGAGAATTGTGCAAAAATAATTGGGGGTTGAGGTTGGACTATGATCCATTTGGAATTGGGGTGTGAAAAACAGACTGTGCTCTGGGCTCAAAGAAAAACTGGGGTTAAACCCCGAACCGCCACCCCCGCAATTCTCACTCTGGTTATCTTCGGTCAGCACATTAATATATAATAAGGTCAAACTTACCAGTTCGAAGTCTTCGAAGTCTTCCATATTGTTAGTGATGTCCCGGTCTTCCTGGAAGTCGAAGCCCCGTGTTCCTCCTGTGCAACGAAGAACAATCGGAACCAGAGAGAAATCTCATTGTGTAACAACTTCCGGTCCTGTGACCTACGTCTTAGTCTTAGCAACCTTATAGTGATGATGATCTTAATTAAACTTACCTCGAATGATATATGAATGATATATGAATGAAATCTAATTGCTCTAATCTAGGACACGGATTACCGTGTCCTCTTGTAAGTTTGACCATATGCTGACCAAAGAAAGTTGTCCGCAGTGTGAGAATTGTGCAAAAATAATTGGGGGTTGAGGTTGGACTACGATCCACTTGGATTTGGGGTGTGATTTTACTTTGGGCCTCAAAGAAAAACTGGGGTTAAACCCCTAACCGCCACTCCCGCAATTCTCACCCTGGTTATCTTCGGTCAGCACAATTATATAATTATAATAAAGTCAAACTTACCAGTTCGAAGTCTTCCATATTGTTGTTGCTGTTGTTCCGGTCTTCCTTGAAGTTGAAGACTTCATGGAGCTGGAATTGAGCCGACCTTCCCTTCCCGTCTTCGTCTTTTTTACGCATTTCGGGTCCAACATTTTCTATGACAGAGCTCTGGACAAAATGAACTGAAAAGGATTTTCATTGTGCTGGTGTAGGACTAAGTTGATATTTAATAATACGCATTGTGACGATATAGGTCTTACATGACGTATGCACTCTACTTGTACATGTATATTGACGGCGCAGCTAATTATAGATAACTTTGTGACGTTGTCGTAGCAGTTATTATTCACGATTTCGCTCCGAAAGTTTATATAGCGTCTTTTAAGAAGTCGATTCTCAGAGGCGCTCCCAGCCCAGCCACCAGGGTCAAGGGATATATATATTTATATATTACTGAACTTTGGCTTGTGAGATGCTTCAAATGAGTTTCATTTCCTGGATTTCCAAGACTACTTAGCCTACGATTTTCAAGAAAGTCATCATCTAGTAGGCCTAGGCTAACTAGATTCTAGTTGCTTTTGGGTCCATCCATAGGTCTATATTAGGCTAGGTTATACATGCGCGCTTATAGGCCTACACGCACAATAAAATCGTACTTTTATTGACCCACTTACTCCCCTCTGTTGCAGCTCGTAGGCTACATTTTGCGGGCCACCTATGTGTAGGCATACGTATAGCTATAGATAAACTCTACCCTTCCCCCGCTCCGTTTTCAAAAGTTAATTAGCTTACCGTTGGCTACTATAAATTTAGTAAAACATCATAGTAATTTGATAGCCTTAAAAGTTGTTAACTGTTATGGTCTGCTGTTTAGAAGAGACAGAATTGAGTTAGCCTATAGCGGCGTAGCCTATAGGCCTACCGGTAATGTAATGAAATGTCGTAGGATCATAGGCATAGGCCTACAGCGTTATGAAATCAATAGCCGAATGTAGACTTTTTATTTTCTGGCGGTCCTCAATGAATCACAGGGACATCAGACGTCGTTTGAATGAAAATGCATTTGGAATCTTGTAGCATTGTAGCCTAGCATTCTCGATGACCATTTCCGCAGAGTTTGCGTGGCCAGAATTTCTGACATGCTTTCAAGAAGCGTATGATATTAGGTATACTAGACCTATCCAAGGTTATCCAGCTCCATCACTCGCGAGTTTCTGGCGGCGTTCAAAGAATTACAGGAACAAAAGCCATCCTTTGAATTAAATAGGACTATTCTTCCAAAGAAATCTTGAAGCACTGCAGCATTCCCGATAGACATTCCCGCAGAGTTTGCGCGCCCAGAAAAATTCTGAGCTGCTCTTCAGGAGCAGTGTGCCATTAGAAGTGGCGGCGCTATACGGCAGGTAGCGGCAGGTTCCATTTGACCTGCCTATATTTTTATCATGACCTGCCAAATACATTTGGAATTTTCATTATCTTCTTTTCATTTAGGAGATTCAAATGAAAAATCAGCGTTCGACTAGATTACAAGATCACTAGCAGTCTATAGTTATAGCCTATAGGCTATAGGTCTAGTTGCCTAGTGTTGTACCGGTAGTGCAATATTATTATTAGCCTATTAGATCTTATACTGACTTTTGCGTCTGATCTTAGAAATATAGATCTAGGCCTATGCTGTAAACTCTAAACACTTTTTACCGGATTGCCGCTGAAGCCAGAGATTTCATTTAGGCCCTGAATAATGCGGGTATCACGACATACAAGGGCGGATTCAGGGGGGGGGGCAATCCGGCCATGGCCCCTCCCATTTAGAAATGCCCATGTACCGTGGCCCCCCATTTGGTTTCAGTGGCTGCTGAAATGGTATGATTTTCCGGAAAATTTTGCCGGATGCCTAAAAAAAGGTCATCAACTTTTTTGGCGGGGATGCTATTTTTTTCCCGAGAGCCAAGGTGTCAAGAAATTTTTGGCCCCCCCCCGTCCAAAGTTTCTGTATCCGCCCTTGACGACATAGCCTAGTGCAAAGTCCCCTTCGAAATAGAGACTCCTCTAGCTGAAACTTTTTAATTAGGCCTATTGTAAGAATTTTTTTAAACTTAATAATTTTGGAAGCGTAGGCTATGTCCTAGTTAGCCTAAATAGCCACTATAGGCCTATATTTCTATGACGTCGTGCGTCTTACTAGGCTACCACACTGTTTTAGTCTGTTTATGATTTCAGAGTAGACCTAGACAGGCCTAACTGCAGATTATTAGTGACAGTAGGCCGACTTCAAAATCTCTAAAGATTAGCAAAATAGGCTAACTAAAGTATGAATAGCCTATAGGCCTATATATGCCAGAATAATTGGGCTACGATACTGTTCAACGATAGTTTTCTTCGTTTTGTATAGACCTACAGGGGCGGATCCAGTGGGGCCAATCCGGCCATGGCCCCCCCCATTGAAAACTGCCATGGGACGTGGCCCCCCCATTTGGTCCGAAATCCGAAATTAGCAATACGAATATGGGTACAATGAATATTTCCCCCCCCCTATTCGGAAAATTGTATGGGACGTGGCCCCCGCTCGGTTTTCAAGTTGAGGACTAAAAAAAGGTCATCAACTTTTTCGGCGGATGAAATGGTATAATTTTCCCGAAAATTTTGGCAGATGACTAAAAAAAGAACAGGTAAAAAGGTCATCAACTTTTTCGGCGGATGAAATGGTATAATTTTCCCGAAAATTTTGGCAGATGACTAAAAAAAATTTTCTTATAAATTTTCTTGGTTTTTCCCAAGAATTTGGCCCCCCCCCCCTTAAAACAGTTCTGGATCCGCCACTGTAGGCCTAGGCCTATCTAAGTTACGCTGCTTTTGTTGAGTTTTTGCTGCTTGTTACTTCAAACTCAAACATCTAGGCTATTTCTTCAAGACTTCGAGCTCCCAAATAGCTCCCATGACGCGACCCGCCGAAATTGTTGGGCTGGCGCCGCCACTGGCCATTAGGTAAGCTTATTATAGGCTAAAGACCCATCACTAGCGAGTTTCTGGCGTGAGTCAAAGAATCAAAGAAACATGGACCATCGTTTTATTTAGGCCTAATATGAATTTGAACTCTTGCAGGATTGCAGTATTCTTGAATCTTGATGGCAATTTTCGAAGAGTTTGCGCCACCATAAAAATTCTGTTAGGCCTTTGCTCTACAAGAAGAGTTTGCTACTGGTAGAGTGCTGTTAACAAGGACAAAGTTTGGTTTTAGTTCATGGGGAGGGGGGAAGGTGAGGTGAGTGGTAACGTACACCTTATCTTTCCGGGAATTGGGGTGGACGAGAAAACGGGCAAAGGACAATCGCCCGAGGCACGAAGCGCCTAGGGGCTTGAGAGAGGGATGTGCCCCAATACGAAATTTTTTAATTTCCTCATTGCAATGATAGCAACTAAGGCTGTCATTTTGTTGAAATTGCTCAGCATTTTGTTGAAATTGCTCATCATTTCAGTGCTGATAGTTGTGACTTACATGTAATATAAGACTCAAATATAGGCTAGTGTCCCTTCCAGTTCCATTTGCTTAAAATATTTTTAACTTCCAAATTTCCACGCTGTAGGCCCATCAGTAACCTTTAAAGAGTTAGGTCTGCGTACGCAAAAATAAATCGTACTTTCGAACTCCTTCCGTACTCATCCGTACTCACCCGTAGGCTTCATGTACATTTGCTGATACCCCTCCTTTGCATGTGTAGGCCCTAGGTCTACAAATAAGTTTCTCTCTACTCCTTTACAAAGGCTAATTTACTAAAGTGATACTTTAAACATGTATTTTACCGTAGGCTATTTAATTTTGTCAAATATCATAATTATTTGCTAGATAAAATTTGTTAACTGTAATGGTTTACTTACTGTTTAGATCTTAAACAGAATCTCATTTTAATGTAGGCCTACTCAAAAGTCACCGGACAACTACAAGATAATACAGAGTTAGAAATATATAGGCTAATATGGATGTCATAACTAGACATTTATTTTGCGCATGTGAATTTTGTTAATAGGCTACCCCATCCTTCCACCCGTACGCAAATCGCCGAAATACGGCGACCCTCCAATGCCTCCATGCATATGTAGGCCTAATATTATGGACAGCCCCTTTCTCTTGTCATAACCTAAAACGAAAACTGTTAACGCTTTCTCTGCATTTTGCTCAGTCGCTTCTGTCATTTCATTCTCAATGTAAGACTTGCAAATTGCTTTCCACTATAGACTCTCTCTTTCTCTGTTTGCCTCTGTCTACTTGTTTGTCTCTGTCTACTTGTCTGTCTGTCTGCTCCTGTCTCTGCATGTCTTTTTCTCCGTCTGTGTCTGTCTGTGTCTGTGTGTCTCTCTCATCAATTGCTGACAACAAACATCCAGATGCGTTAAAAAGAGAAGAAAAATGCAACACCCATCATCTATCAAACCCACAACACAAAACCCCCATCGAAAATAATGAAACAACACTTCTTTGGAAAAGTATCAAATTTTGACGGCTAAATTTATTTACAGATCATCGATAATCTCCTCTGAAACAAACAAACAAAATCTTAAAGTCTTCAACAAAGTAACTAATCACTTGCCTGAATACATATCTGTTCATACATAACATATGTAATTACATATTAATAGATATGTATAAATACATGTCGCTAATTAAAGCACGCTAACAAATCACCTAATTAAAAGTGAAATTCGAAGTTAACAAGAAGCATTAGAATGCAGTAAACTACATTTCCTAATAAACATGTCCACATCACTGTGAACCACACACACACACACGGATCATAATAAACCAGGTATTCTGCTGTAAACAGCAAAACGATGAGAGAACTCATAGAAGTGTCTCCTTTTTTCTTGTCATCAGCAATATGATCGTCGTTAGTTAAGAAAATAGTTCAGTTGCTAAACAGAACAAAGAAAACAGCTGAAAAATCTGTAGAGTGAAATTAGAACAACAAATCAGATCTTGACAAAAGGTTGCATAATAACAAAAGGTTGCAAACAATAGACGAGTCGAATTTTTATTAATTTTTCTCAGTCGCACGGTTGAACCAAACCAGTTGTAAAAGCAACATTATTTTTTAATAAGTGTTCTGTGTTTACAATAAACTGTTCTATTCTCTGTTTTTTTACATACACAGTGGTTCATTCATACAGACAAACTTCAGGGCACCCACTCTGAAGCATTCCAAGTACGATTTATGTAGAAGAGATTTTCAGAAGGTGCTCAATTTTAGCTTGCAGTACATTTTGAATTACGATATACAAACATTTTACAATTAACCGAGGACACTAAGTGTAAAATTTTACAGTGCAATTAGTGAAACTTTTCAAAAATTCATTTGTCGTCTCCTTTAGGCTGAAGCAATTATATGAACAAATTCCTTACAAACGTTTAGCAGAATTTTTAGTAACAATTAGGATTATCACTGTGCTTGAAAATCGTAACTAAAGCTGCAAAAAATATCAACCAAATGAGAAGTCTAAATGACTGTACAGATTATATTCGAAATATTTTCGTCGTAAAAATAATAAAAAAAGTTAAAATAGCGAAATTGATTGCATCTATAGCTAACAAAATAAATAAAAAACTGATATGATGTGAAGGTAATAATAAAACTAACAAACGCTAGTAAAACTAAGAGGCTCAAACAACACTATACACAAAACAACTGCACATTTGAGAGATTCTTAAGGCACTGCATAAACTATTGCCTTAACAGAATTAAACACTGGCATGTCCCAAAAAAGGCTATGTGCGGCTAACAAACAAAGTGGTTGCTTTAACAAAGAGTCTACATGCTAAGGTTGAATTAAAGTTGGAATCTCTACAGAGTAGTAACAAAAAATTCATATTAATGTCTGGACAGGCAGTTCCCAGTCACCCAGTGTATTAATAAGAAATACAATTAAAAACTGAAAAGCCATTAAATGGTCAAGCTGTGCTTCAGCAAAAGGAATAAGTAAAAAATTCCGATTTAACGGCTAACCTACACTTGGAGGCAACTCACTCCTGAAGACACAATATAACGAAAAATTCAGTGGAAATTGAAAAAAAGACCATTAAGCTGTGCTTTGCCATGGAGAAACAGAGTTAAAAAGTTCAATATAATCTGAGGCAACTTGCTTGCTCTTAGGCACAGTTCTACACATAAGCTGTTCGTGGAACATACATGAACAAAATCATAGGATCAATGGAACAGTCCCAACGGACCAAATGATGGACAATGAATCGCAAACATACCACAGATCGTTTGATTCCATGACCAGCCTAAGGCACTTTTACAGAATATTTCACTAACGACGTTTACGCATTGATGCAACTTCAAAACAAATTTGATTTCATGCGTGAATAAATGAAAAACCATATTTACAGTCTGTTAGAAAACTTGACAACAGTCTCTTCTCTTCTCCATTCAACGTGAACAAACTTATGCAACAACCAGTCATCAGTTCCTTCAGAGCTTTGGATCACGACATCTTTGGCAGAAACGCTGAATCATCAGTGCAGCGGCCTATAATGCCGCCTATTCAATACAGAATTCATGCCTTGCCTTTTCAGAACTTCGTCTTTCCCTCTGAATTACTGTCTTGATTCAAAGCCCGTTTTATTCAGCAGAATGGCTTAAAAGAAACTCAGGGTCTGGCCCCATCCATTTCTCGCATGGATGACCCAAGAGATTTGCGTAATCTTTGTGTGAATTAACAAACAGGGAAGCAAAAGTGACTTAACACTTCAAGAATGAGAGCGTACTTAAAAGTGACTGGAAAACCAATGTAGCTCATCTTTAAAAGCGCTAAATGTCACTATTACCACTTCAACTTTTTCGCAACATGATTTTTTCTGAGATATATCATAATCAACAACTGGCAATGCTGGCATCATCAGTCCACAATCTGTACACGCGATTCTGAAAGTACTCGGCATCAAGCAGTAGATTTTCTTCCAATGCATTCACTTGGTGGTGTGAAGCCAACTTGGTTCTGCTGCTCTTCGTAGAATTCCAGGCACTCATTCCTACATACTCTTATATTTATCGTAAACTTCAATCCAGTACTTGATTCCTTGGTCCTTGTTTGGCTTCACACTGCTGCCCAATTTCTGGATGCCGAAAGAAATCCATATCTGGACAGCAGGTACCATTTGCATCATCAGAATTAACAGCACTCCGTCCATCTTAGAAATCCAGGATTTTCCAATCACATAATCCACTACTCATTGATGCCTAGACACATCATCCTCTATCCTTGGAAATCCAGACACTCAACTATCCCAAGCGCTACGCACTCCTCCTGACCCCAAAGCCAAGACACTCTCTCTCTCTGTCTCTCTCTCTGTCTCTGTCTCTGTCTCTCTTTCTCTCTCTCCAGACACTGGAAGCACAGATGCACAACTAAATTCCCTACCTGCTCTCAACACCTATTACCCGTCCATCCTACCCCTGAATACCCAGGTACTTATTCTCCTCAACCAGCTGCGTCAGAACTGAACTCATATCGTTGACGACCATGTTGTACGAGTTGAGATACGATGTTGGCAGGACACCTCGCTCGTCGTACATACCCGGGCCTCCCATGGCGACCATCGGCCGGGTCTCGTTGACGACCGGTGGGGCCACGGGGGGGACGGGGCTCGACGGGGCCATGTTCTCGATAGATATTGAACTCAAGTTGTCCATGAAGCAAGTGGAATCGATGGAGTTGAGGGTGAGGCCGAGCTGGTCTTCGCCTTCGAAGCATGGAACCATGTCCGTCGTACTGGTTACCTGTCAATGGAAAAACAATTGTGTCAAACAGGGCAATTTTAGAGATTTTATCCTGAGCTGAACAGGAAGCCAATGCAGCTGATGGAGTAGGATGGGGGGAACTTTTTCGTGGTGGGATGCATAACACAACTAATACTAATATTTGACATTAATACTATGACTAAAACTATTAAGTACTATTTACCAAAAGTAAGACAATGTGGCCCAATGCTTTTAAGTCAACATCAGCCACACATGGAAATGGTAAAAACTTCCTTTAAATGCATCAATTCAAAGCAATAATTAGTATTACCTCTTTGTAAATAAACCGAAGCAATAGAACTATTGAGATATGAAAGATAATATGCCAATTATTGATCACAATAACTACACTCAGATTAAACAATGGAAAACAATTGGACAAAACAATGGATCTTAGTTGTATCATCTTACCCACCAACACCAGCTCCCATCGTAAACCTGGCATCAGCCATTACCAATACAGGGTTGCTTCCTTGGTATGGCGATGCTAGAAGCACCTAACTAGGGTCGGGAGCGCTACTGAATCTGTGAGCGGCGCTATATAAATGTTCAATTACAATTACAATTACAATTACCTCAAGTAGTTTGCGAGAAAAGGTGCTATACAAATAATTGTATGGGGTGCGGTGGTGTAGTGGTGGCGTCGTTGCCTTGAAGCCGGAAGGTTCGAGGTTCGAATCCACCCTCAAGCCACCGCGTAGGGACCTTGGGCAAGTCCTTCACTCGCATGTGTTCAGCGCTTCGGTATGAAACTCCGATGCAGTGTCCGCTCTGCATTCGGAAGCGCCTCTGAGTGTAAAGAGCTTCAAGGGGCGCTAAGACAAGTGCACATACAAACTTGAATGAATGAAAAAGTACTAATGACGATCAAAATGACGACGACAAAGATGTTGGTAATAAAAAAAACAATAATCAAAATCTTAACTGCTACATACCTGGTTGCAATTTGGTGATGCCTGCGAGTACTGCCCTTGCATGACCGGCATCGTCCTGGCACCAAACCCACCACCACGGTTCACTGAACCGACGCTCGACACGCCTCCCACCTGGCGCTGGTTTCCTTCCTGCAGGTGATGAGCATTCGGGTGACTTCCCAACGCCGCCTGATTATACGCAGCACTATTCTGCGAAGGCACAAGAGACCAGTTCGCGGACTGTGCCGGGACTCGGAGATTTGAGTGCCGGTTGTTTCCCTGGTGTGACGCAATGGGCCACGGGTAGCATTCGGGGGGATAGAGGGACGAATTCAACGGGGGTGGGACCGTGCACATCTGCCCCGCTGCAGCTGCGGCGGCGGCAGCGTGGGGGTTTGTGCGGCTGTTGGGGGCTTTCAATCGGGGTGACATCTGAGATTGGCTGATTTGGGGGACCTGGACGTGGGGGCTCGGACAGCTGTTACCGAACTGGACGACCGATGGGGTTGCTTGGTTTCGTCCGGTCATCGGTCCGGAGAACTGGATGCGACTGAAACCCGGAAACGGTTCGCCTGGGGTGACCCCCATCCGGCCCGACCGGGGCTGCGTGCGGTGCCACTGGTTGCTCAACCTCGGTTCTTCCACCGACTGGTGAAGGCTGGCCCCAACTGAGCTGTTTGAAGATCCGTAGGCGCGGTTTGACGCCCGAGCCCCGACTGCCGGGTACCGTGCGGGTCGGGCGAAATCATCGTTGGATGGCAAACCACCGCGGAAAGACTGGCTTCCGGTCCCCTGCGACATCTCGAATTCTCCGGTCATGGAGTTTCCACAGCTGCTATAAGCTTTGGCGGCAGTCTCGCTTATGCCTTTCGAAAATTTTACGCTATTCTCCTGGCTGGCGTTCCAGGCTACACCACTTCCTCCCAAATTAGTCGAGTAACCACCGCCGCCGCTTTTCTCGTACATGCACGAACTCCGCGGCTCTGGTTCGTACGAGTTCTTAGCCTCGACTGGGTGAATTTCGACACTGGGTTCAGCCGTGGGAAAGTGAGAGTCTGGGATGGTGCTGTCCACCGTGGCATTTGGTCCACCCGCAGCAGCAGCAGCAGATGATGACGACATGGTCTTGTCGAGGAAATCCTGCATCTCGTCGGGTATCAGAAAGTCGTCGCACTCGAAAGCCGACGGCGGCGGATACGTCGCCGCCGCGGGATTTTCGACGCTACAGTCGAAGTTCGCTTTGCTCTCCGTCTTGAAGACGCCCGACTCGAAGTCGGTGTCGACCGACTGATTGCTGTAGTTCGTCGCAATGCTGCTGTGCGACGACATCAGACTTACGCCCGCCGGAGATCTCCTCATGACGGCGCGCGCCCTCGGGGGAATCGGCAGCGGACGGACGGCATTGAGGCTGTGGCAGCGTTGGAAGGGTCGCGTCGACGAAGGGGCGACTTCGTCAACGCCCCAGCGAGCGGGGTCGCTTGCACGGCGCACGTCGTGGGGTGGGATCTCGTTAAGGGGAACGGGAGTCTGGCAAGGGGTGGTCGTCGATGTATTCGTGCGAATTCCGCTGTCGTTGGACTCGCGTTGAGCGGCGAGGAATCGTGTGATGCTGCCGCGGCTGAAGCGACACGGGTCGCTCGCGAGGCTGCTGTCGAGCTTCGTGCGCTCCATGTGCGAGGTCAACGCCCCGATGTTGGCCGAGTCGGCCGAGCGATGTTGGAAGTCGGAGGCGCTGCTCGCGATGTCGTACTCGTAGGGCGAGCGCGGGATGCTGCGCTGGGAGGCAGAGTTGGTTGACGTCTCGCTGAGGCGCCGGTCCGACCGAGAGAACGAGCAGGGACTCGCGTCGGAGCGGATGCTGCTCGTGTAGGAGTTTGGCGTGCTCATGTCGCGCTGGTTCGAGCGTAGGCTTGTCTCTTTTGTCACTGGAAAATCGTGCACAGCTTATTAAAATGAGAAGTCTAAGAAATTTACGAACTATGTTAAACTGTTGAATTCTCTTATACTTTTACATGTTAGATGAAGTTTGAGACAGTTTGCAAACTACTTGAAACCAGTATGTTGGGTAAAAAACTTGCCCCCTCTCCCTGAAAAATTAACACTTATTTTTCTAACTTCCACGTTTGGTTTTTAACAAATGGAAGAAGACAAACACTTGTAACTGATAACTGGTTGATTCTATGAATATGTTCCAAATGTCTGAGTTTTTTTTAAATTTCAGTTAAAACCTCGGAAAATCAAAACTGAAAACTTATTCAAAACTTGAAACAATTAATGAAAATTTTTCCAAACTAAAATTAAGACTCTGCCACCAAGCAAAACTTTTTGCAGGCAATAGCCAACACCACAGGCAATGGCCAACACTGCATGGAAAGTATTCAATTCACGTGGAAAGGTTGCATAGAAAGTAGAAGAGCCAGGTCCTTACCTTTTGGTCGGATTTCTGTTAACTTCAGATTGACATCGTTAATTCTGCGAGTGTTGCCTGCAACACAGATTTCAAAGGTCACAAATAAATGTAATAAAAGTAATCCTCTAGCATTCAAAAAAATTTAACTCATCCAAATCGTGTAAATTAATTGAAGAACCATTGTTTTCAGTGCGTTAGCGTGAAGCCCATTGGTCACACAACAACGTCATCAATGGCAGTGGACAATGTCAGTGCTGTAGATCTATGAGGCATAAGATTTATTTGGATGTCATCAGCATAGAAATGATGAATACAAGTCATTCATTGTCGTTAAAACACTGACAAGAACTTTCTATTAATTTAGAGGACTAGAATCTTGTGAACATTTTGTGTAGGCCATTTCACTCTCAACCCATAGCTGTTGCACCACTTCAAAAATTTTCCGTTTCTAATACTAAAGCTCAGATTTTGAATCTCCAAATGCAAGTTTTTATTTTGCATACATTTTTATTTGTCGATCTGTTCCAAAAATGTAATTAATTGAATGCTTTTCCTATGTAAACAAGACGTGAAATTTTCCGCAACCCCAATATTATCGTCCGAAAACTATGGACCCAACTGAAAGACTTGAGTTTCCATTTCTTCAAGCACAGAATTACGTATACGGAAAATATTTCAGAATGGTAGAAGCCTACCGAGAGGAGGCAGAGTTGGTACGTTGCTACCGCACTTGATACGAGGTCGATGCTTTCCCTTTGTCTGCCTCCGCAGCACTCCAGCCGCCAGCTGGACGGTGCTGTCATGCGGAAAGGCCACGGTCGAAACAGGATGCTGAAATAAAACACGAACGAATCCTCAACTTTAAAACATCATTAAGTAGTTGTTGACTCATGAACAAAGTCATGGATTATAATCAAGTAACTTTCATATTAATTAATTAATTAACCTTCTGCTCATCTTCTTAACCTAACCTTACATTAATTATTAGCTCAGCGTACCAAACATTATGCTATGTAACATCTGCAATTCTGTTCACTCCACCTTACAGCTATACACGTGCACATAGCATGGCCAAGATGGTTGATAATTACTGCTCTGGCATATCATTTCTGATCAGCAATTTGGTTACATTTGGATTTACTCAAAAATCATGTCTATTTTCGAACTTTTAATGGGTCCTAGTAAGGAATAAGTTACTTCAGTCTCTCATCAATGAGTGCTTCAACAACCAGTGTTCGACTTAATCTTCTGCTTTACCTTCCCGTGCACCACCATGAACTCGACCATCCTAAGTTTGTATGTATGTGCACTTGCTATAGCGCCCCTTCAAGCTCTACTTAGAGGCGCTCATGACTGCAGAGTGGACACTGCATCGGAGTCTCACGCCGAAGCGCTGAGCAATTGCGAATGAAGGACTTGCCCAAGGTTCTTACGCGGCGACTTGAGGCTGAGGCGGATTCAAACCTGCAACCCTTTGACTGCAAGGCAACGAACATACCCACTACACCGTCGCCTTTTAACTCTGATCCTGGCATGTCATAGGTATGGCCTCTGCGTGTAAACACCGAACGGCTACCTGCGTGCTGAATTAAGCGCCTTCGTGAAGTTATTGTAAGGCGCTATATAAATGTTCATATACATACATACACCACCATGCCGGTTTCAAGTTACTAACTAAAAAGAACAGCCAAAGTAGTTCTTACCATAATATTATCATCATACAAGGAAGAGAACTTGGCACTTACCACAAACTCGCTGCCCAACTCTTCATCTCCATCAGTCGGGAGATGCTCCGAACTGCTGTGCGCATTCCGATAGGAATTGGCGGGAAACTCGGTCGTCATGCCATTGCCTTGGCAACACAGCCCGTTTCCACGGAGATGGTCGTCGGGTGGGCTCTGCACGGACTGACTGCTGAGGCTGTGCGGAGATGCAAGGCTCGCCTCTGAATCCTGGAAGATCAAGAGATGAATTGTATTGTAAACATGAGAACAAAGACCATCAATTATAAAATTTGTACGACATGAGAGACGTTCTAACCTTAGAACCTATTCCAATGATTTCATTTTTCCTCTAGAACAAGTAACTGGATACTCACATAATCTAGACTCTAGAGATATCACGCTGTGTTTCATTGATTTTAAAAAGATTTATCACCAGAATCCTGCATAGGTGACTTGCTTTCAAGAAGCCAATATGTCTTAGTCATTTAATTCAACTTGTGATTAATCTGCACCTTTTATTACCAATTATTACTGTCCCATTGCGCATTTGCAAGTGGCGTAATAGAGAAAATACTTACTTACTTACTATCATGCTAATTTTTTCACATTCATCAAGTAGAAACCTGTAACACTCTCATTCAGAACAGTTTGAAAAGGCACTGTATTACAGGTCTTGATGCTAATTGTATTGTATTGTATCTATAAATTTATAAAGCGCCTCTCACAGTGCACACCAATCAGAGGCGTTCCCAGTAAGTTAGACCAAGAGAGAGAAAAAAAATAGTCTTGAGACACCGAAAAGAGGCATTTGACCCACCAGTTAATATGGAGGAACGCGTTGAAGGAGGAAACTGGTTCCACAATGCCGGGCCAATGAGAGCAAAGGCACGCATTTTAGCCAAGGCAGTTCTAGCTCGCGGGACGAAGAGGTCATGCCGATCAAAGGAGCGTAGCGGGCGAAGAGAAGTGGCCGAGGTCGGCAGATGGATGAGGTCACAAAGGTACTTAGGAGCTCGGCCAGTATAGGACCGGCAAATTAATGTCAGAACCTTGAGTTGTATCCGAGCAGTAATACCAGCCAATGCCACAACCATAACTACTACTAAATACCAACAATAATAATGATAAGACACTTTATATAAACTGCAGAATGGTTGAGACCAAAAAAGACGAGTTGCAAAAATAAATGATAGTCATATTAAATCTGTAATAATTAAGCTTTATTTCCTCAGTAGGAGCACATAAAAATATTAATTATAATTATGAAAAGTCTCATATAAATGTAATGTAACATCGTATGCTAACCGTAACCTGGTTACGGTCAGTGGTCGATGGACTCGCATGATGGATGGAAAGCGCTGGCACCACATCCTCAATCTTGCTGCTGCTGCTGCTGCTACTGTTGCTGTTGGAATTGACCAGATCAGGCTTCCGATCATCCTGATAATAACACGAAAAAGGTATATAGTGACGTTTGTTTGTTTGTTTGTGCACTTGTTATAGCGCCCCTTCAAGCTCTCTCTACTCAGAGGTGCTCCCGATGCAGAGCGGACACTGCATTGGAGTTTCACGCCGAAGCGCTGAGCAATTGTAAGTGAAGGACTTGCCCAAGGTCCTTACGCAGGGAGGTGGATTCGAACCTTCCGGCTCCAAGGCAACGACGCCACCACTAGACCACCGTGCCCCACAAATGATGCAATGTAAGGTGATGCAAGGTAAGGTAACAGTTGATGAAGAAAGGTATGGCAAGCTAAGGCAAGTTAAGGTAAATTAAGGTAAGCTAAGGTGGTTAAGTTAAGGTAATAAAGCTGATGTAAATTAAGGTAAGCTAAGGTGGTTAAGTTAAGGTAAGGCAAGTTAAGATAAATTAAGGCAAGCTAAGGTAAGTTAAGTTAAGGTAAGGCAAGTTAAGATAAATTAAGGCAAGCTAAGGTAAGTTAAGGTAAGGCAAGTTAAGATAAATTAAGGCAAGCTAAGGTAAGTTAAGTTAAGGTAAGGCAAGTTAAGATAAATTAAGGCAAGCTAAGGTAAGTTAAGTTAAGGTAAGGCAAGTTAAGATAAATTAAGGCAAGCTAAGGTAAGTTAAGTTAAGGTAAGGCAAGTTAAGATAAATTAAGGCAAGCTAAGGTAAGTTAAGTTAAGGTAAGGCAAGTTAAGATAAATTAAGGTAACCTAAAGGTAAGTCAAGAGAAGTTAAGGTAAGCCAAGCATAAGTAACTTAAGGTAAGTTTAGGTAAGTTAAGGTATGCAAAGGTAAGCAAAAGTAAGCTAAGGAAAGTTAAGGTAAGTTAGGGTAAGCCAAGGTCAGTAAAAGTAAGCTACTTAAGGCATGACAAAATAAAGCCAGGCAAGACAGTTCAGAAGCAACGGATTCTACTGTTAACACAACATATCACACTACTAAATTTTCGACATTTATAGTCAAAAGTGACGTAAACAGGGAAAGGACAAGTAAGCCAGGGTATAGGGTGACATATGACAGATAGGAAAAGGTAGAGTGGAGAAGGGTAAGTTAGAAAATAAAAAATGAAAGAAAGCGACTGAAGCACAAACTTAACCAGAAGTATTTTTAAAACACTCAACTTTTTCATTAAGTGTCGGAGTAAATTGCCATGTTAGATCAGTTACCTCAATTAATGCATAAATTAAGTAAGTATAATAAGTAAATATTAAGTAAATTAAACATAAACACATTGCATTAATCAATTGAATCAATACAATACATGGCAAAAACACCATGGATAGTTTACCCCATTGTTTACGGATGAACCCCTGTGGTGGCTATGGTAACCGTTTCCATCTTCGTTGCCATGGCACGAGTCGCCCTTGTGCTTCTTGTTGGCGTAGAAATCGGCGCCATGAACTGTTTTGACATGCTTCCTCAACGAACTAGGGTCGGTGTAGCATTTCGTACATCCAGGAGCTTTGCAGGTGTATGGTTTCTACAGATGATGACATGATAACATCGTCATTGTCTAAACTCATTGCTTTAACAATCACTGATGCAACCATTGTTACTATTTTATATCCAATTATCGTCATCATCGTCGTCGTCATCATCATCATCCTCATCGTCATCACTATCACTATAATAACTGCATTGAGGTTATCATCATCATCATCATCATCATCATCATCATCATCATCATCATCATAGTATCCTGATTCCTCATCATCTTCAAGTCATTCACAATTTTCACATGTTATCATCATTGTCACCTTCATCATCATACTTATAATCATTCTCATCATCACCCCATCACAGTCATCATAATTATCGTACTGTTGTCTTCATCATAATTAATCATCATCGTCATCACGATCATCATAGTCATAATCATAGTTGTTGCTATCATCATCCTGATGATTAGAATGACTCTGTTCTTAGAACCGTGCAGATACTGACTGCGTTTGAATGGGTTCGGTTCTGGTGTTTGGCACGGTCGGACGCGTTGCTGAAGGCCTTCGTGCAGCCCTGGTACTCGCACATGTACGGCTTCTCACCAGTATGCGATCGCAGGTGGGTCTTCAGGTTCTCCAGACGTGAATACGCTTTGTGACATCCCTCAAACTGAAAGACAAACGCAGGACATCTTGTTATCAAATACTCACGAAACATACTGTAAACAAATCAATTCATTCATATTTGAGGCTCTATAAATGTCAGCAACACCTGGCTTTGTTAAGGCAAGGTACAAGACAAGATATGGCAAGGCAAGGCAAGGTAGGGTAGGGCAAGGTAGGGTGGGCAAGGTACATTAAGGTAATGAATTCTTTCAATAATTTTTTATTGCATGCTCTTAGCACAGCAGCACAATGGTAAGCAGAGAAGCGTTACAAAACGAGGCAGTCATTGATCAACATGAAAAAGACAAATGACATATACTGTCACCAAATGTTACACTAAGTTAGTTTAAAGTGAGACAACTTAGCGCAAGAAGGGTGTAGTGATGAATGGGAAGGTAAGGTAAACCCCAAATAAATCACAAGTTATCAATAGAAACACATCTGTAAGGAGCAACCAATGTGCCCTACTGCAGCCCTCAAAATCCACAAGGAAGTACACACCAAGACTGAGACAACATCTAGTCATATAACAAGCTTTTTGAAGCAAGTTACCATTAGGTAAAGTAAGGTAACCAGTCAAAATGGCAAGCTTCAAAGTTCAAGAGAAAACATAAACTCCTCACTAAAAGTTAAGGTCAGTTACTGTAATGTAAAGTACAGTAACCACGAAAGAAGCAGTAACTGCTTTGTGGCAGTTTTAAAGTGAGCGAAGGAAACGCTAAAAGTACACAACGCATAAATAGAGTTCAAGGGACGTTTGACAGATGTACACCACACACAGATTTCCCTCCAGGTTTTTTTTAACTTCACGATTTCAACCGCAGGCTTTTAACTTTAAACTGGAGAAGCAGAGCCAGAACTTTAACAAATCAATCACAGAGCTACTACCGACCTACAGAACGAGAAAACACATGCGCACGTTGAAAAATGAAAGAAACTTGAAGAGTAGTGGGTGTGTCTAACGCACAGCAAAACATCCAGATTGAAAGAACATTTTAAAGACGACAGAAATTGCAAAGAAGCCTGACAACAACAAAATAAAGCAAGATGCAAGACAAATGGCAAAATATTCCTAGTGATGGAGAGGAGCGTAAACGTGCCGTGAAGAAACGGCAATGGCATCTGGATACCGTAAGTCATTCGAAAGATAAAACAGATGAATAAGCAGGTAGCAATGCAATAAAAGCAGAACAAAGTATAAAAAGACGAAGAAAGCAATGCAGCATAACAGAAAGCAGAGAACGAAGAATGCAGAAGATGGACAAGTAAGAAAATACGGTAACAACAAACACAGACTGCGTCTGTACATCATTCTGAATAATAATCTGCCAAAAGAAACAAATGATTTAGAAATGCCAGTGGCACTGTTTGGTAAGACTGCTTTGCCCTTCCATATCGATCACTGGTTGTAAAATGAATTGTTGAACAGCTTCTTCTCAAAATTCTACACAACACGAGTAACTGACTCCTGTGATTAGGCAGCCTTCAATTACCGGTAATCCTTCATACATCACAAAATGGCACTACAGAAGCTCACCAATTGGAATCGATTGCAATTAAATAACAGTAACTTTGGACGAGTATAGTTACTCTTTCCATCCTATTCCATCCCCTCCAGAAATTCTCAAATCCTGAGGGATCCTGTGTATACCCTAGCCATGTTAACCATCAAGTTGAGAAAACTTGAGGACTGGGGGAGAAAATTTGGGAGAAAAAGTACTACACTATGATCATATGAATTGTTGAACAGCTTCTTTTCGAAATTTGATAATTTCTTCACATGATTCTCGATGGCCAGTGTTAACTTTTATGATTCAAAGTCCCTCTCTGCACATTCAGCCTGTTACCCAGGCACCCTTGTACAACATGGCTATTTTTACGATGCCATATAAATTGTCAGCATCATCGACATTATCATCATCGTCAAATTCATCATCACCATCATCATCATTATTAGCTTCAGCATTATTTCTAGTTTCCTGAACAATCGAATTTTGATCACCATTCTCCAGTAGATTACAATATTTTACAGTGGTTTCACTTGACGGGTCTGTCAATTGATGTCTAATGTGAAATCTGATAATTTTGCTCTATAGATGTAAGTCGCTAGATTCAATTTTCTACCACTTCCAAGCACATCTACATAATGCAATGTCTTTCAGAACTACTTTCTTAGCAACCAAAGCTGAATAACTGTGTTCACAATGCTTGAAAAGGACTTGAGAGTTGCCATATGCAAGTACTTGGATTTTAACATGACATGAACCTTAAGTACCGAACTTTGGTACCAAAAATAACCCCCTCGAACTGCAGAATTGCCCTTCCATCTAGAAATTTCTAAATATGCCACTGGCAGTCTTCTGTCCAGCTTACCTGATAGTATATCCTTAGAAAATGCCAGCAGCACAACAAACACACAAACAAAAATGCAGTAATGTACCTAAGAGATAATGTAATTTAGAAAGACTTTTATATAGCACCATTGCAAGTTGCTCCCCTTTCCCTGAATGAAGCTAGCAATTGTTACAAATGGTGAGGTCATATTGTCAGATGAATTGTGCTCAAACCACTTGAAAAGGCTCCATTGGTATTTTGAGCAAAGTGACATGTTGAAGTACTATTTACCTCGTAAAACCTTGCTTCTTACACATCAAGTCCCATCAAGACACAGTGGTATTGGCAAATGCAATTCCTCTATCCAAAACTATTTTATTATTTATCTATTAGGAGCACTTATAAAAGCGCTCCTTCAAGACTTCCTACTCAAAAGCGCTCCCGACCCAACCTCCGTTGAAAAAGACAGTCTTAAGGCTAGAGACGAACATGGTGGACTGATCCTGGAGTGTTATACTTTTTAAGTATAACATACAAATAAATTTATACACATCATAGACACATACCTACCTAAACAATGTGTAAAAATATATATATACAATATGCAGAGAAATATTGCTTGTATGGTGTACATTTACCGTACTAGGCAAAACCGTGCCTGCTCAGTTATTGGTCAGTGGGTCTGGAACGAGCAAACCTTTAGTGCCATTTTGCTCTCCAGGATACACCTACACTGTGATATGTTCTATTCTAACCTCTAAACTGTACTTTGCAGCCATGGTCAGAAGAACTTCTGAGTAGCAGCCCTCAGAAGGTGCCATATACCGCAAATCTTTGCAATGTGAGAAAAATATTTAAATATTTATAAATATTTAAATATTTTTATTTTCATTTAATTAATAATAAATCTCAGAAGATACATGTCAAAATACATTTAAAAAATGCATATGAATGTACTTGCAAAACATAGTGCACCGAAAGTGTGAGGTTCTTTACATGTGCTACACAAATGTTCAAAAATATATACGTGTACATACAGGCATACACATGTGCAATTATACATTCTTACACAGACAAAATAAACTAGACGATAAAACTAATTGCAAAGACATATATACAGAGACAGAACTACTAACGGTGCACTTGTGAGGCTTTTCTCCCGTGTGCCGTCGCATGTGTACGACCAACATGTACTGCGCTTTGAACGGCTTCTCTCGCCGTTCGCAGCCGTTCCACTGACAGATGTACAGTTTCTTGTTCGTCGTAATGTGGTCCTGATTCAGATGCTGAAATGTAACATTGCGACACTGATAATGTGACATTGCGACACTGATAATGTAACATTGCGACACTGATAATGTAACATTGCGACACTGATATGATGTAACATTGAGACACTGACAATGTAACATTGCGACACTGATATGATGTAACATTGCGACACTGATAATGTAACGTTGCAATACTGATAATGTAACATTGCGACACTGAAAATGCAACATTGCGACACTGATAATGTAACATTGCGACACTGATAATGTAACATTGCGACACTGATAATGTGACACTGATAATGTAACACAATTGCGACACAGTGATGTAATGCCACAGTGACTGGACAACAGTGACTGGACAACTGGCTTAGGGTGATAGTTACACTCTGGCATGAAGAGCAGAATCTAACATTTGTAAAGCGCTTCTCACAGCAGAGCTATTCAGCGCACTCCCAACGTGACATGCCCATGAAAAAGAGAAAGGTCTTCAAGCAGAAGAAGATCAGCTCAGACGCAGGAACGCTTCCTGCTACCGTCCCAAAGCCTTCCTTTCACTAGATGGCACTGGTGAAATGACCAATAGGATGGACGCCTAGCATGGTTGCCAAACAGTTAAATTTGACTCCTGCAATAATCAATGATCAGCCGTGGTTGTGCTAGCACCTGAAGTGGAAGACCCAGTGAAAGACCCTGTGACTGCACACTTAAATGTGGAGAGTGTCTCGATACAGACACAAAATAAACTGTGCTATTTTGCGTAACTTTTACAGGCAGACTACCTTGACGAGCTCATCCTGGGTGTCGAATTCGACGCTGCATCCTTTCCAGTGGCAGTGCGTCTCGTAGAAATCTGGTTCTCCTTCCTGTGGAAGCTGATTCGGATCGTGGTGGCTCTCCGGACTTCGTTTCATCTCATCAGACAACAAGTCTAAACGAACCATAGATGTAAAAAACGATGGAAACGGAATAAAAAACGGGGGAAAAACGTCGTTTTTTCGAAAAAAACAAAAAAACGGAAACGGAAAATAAATTGACTTTGCTACATCTAAAACCGAATTTTAACCTTGAAAACCTTGATTAGGAACCTAATACACGCACGCTATCTCTTAAATGATGATGTTAAACGATGAAATAATGACTTTAGTTAGCTGAATCCTTGAGAGTTGGCGGAAAACATAAGGAATATCTTGAAAAAAATTAAAATTAAGGAAAGTAATAACAGAAAGTAAATGAATAAATAAAGTGAAAGAAAAAATAAAAAACAATAAAAAAAACGATGGGAAAAAAAACTACATTTTTTGGGAGAATAAAAAACAAAAAAAAACGTTTTTTACAACTATGAAATGAATAATGTAACCCAACTGCAATTTGAGAATTTGACATTAATTATTTGACTACATGGGGCGCGATGGTGTAGTGGGTATGTTCGTCGCCTAGCAGCCGAAGGGTTGTGGGTTCGAATCCACCTCAAGTCACCGCGTAGGGACCTTGGGCAAGTCCTTCACTCGTAATTGCTCAGCGCTTCGGCGTGAAACTTCGATGTGCACAGTGTCCGCTCTGAAGTCGGGAGCGCCTCTGAGTAGGGAGCTTGAAGGGGCGCTATAACAAGTGCACATACATACATTAATAAAGCACCACTTCAAGAATAAACTCTGACACCAATATTGGTGAAATCGCTGTCAAAGAACGCAAACTTCCGGATTTGCCACACTGTGCAAGAGACAAACTGAGTTCTAAGCTCAAATTGCAGTTCTCAAGCAAGGTGTCTTCTCGAGGGCATTGCTCACTAAACTACTAAACTAAAATAATGCTACAAGTTCATCTGCACGAAAATTATCCTCAAACACCTCGCTAGGTCGCCACTGGTGGGTTCTCACACACATGTAGACTGTAAAACACAACCATCTGAGACCCATCTGATTATGATGGCTTACCAGATACGGGACTGTACTCTTCTTTCTTCATCTTCATCTTCCCAATATCGCTGTGATGAACAGTGCTCGAGACGATGCTGCTGCCTGGGTCTTTCGACGTCGAAGGAGGATGATTCTGCGGAATAACAAAAGCTGGTCAGTTATTGTTGTCTCAGGAACAGTTCTTGAATTGAATTATTACTCCTACCTTTCACCATTGAGACCCTATACAAGTTTACTACCACAACCTTCATTGTCATTTTTCTTTATTTCATACTTTTTACAAAAATACTGTAATTTTTAGTACTATGACTTTAAAAGAAGCTCCATTAGCCTTAACTAATAAAACTACTAATATTATGAGTTTTACTACTTCTGCCTTAGAGAAATCTTAATTTTACTTTTACCACATTTACTATACAAAATTTACCAAATTACGACTTTTTACTTTTACTACTTTATACTTAAAATAATAAATTACAATAAACATACAATAATGCTATTTCAATAACTATGACTAATTATACACCTTTACTATGCCTTCTGTACCTACACGTACATTTAAAAATATTAACTTTAGCTATTTTATACCATTGCCACAATAATTCATCTATTATTATAACTAATAAAACTTTTACTTTTAGTACTGTTATGACCTTTACCTGGCTCTCGACCTTCGGAGCCACCGCTGCTGTTGACGAAATCTCCGTAGTTGCCGGAGCAAAACCGGAAGTGGTTGCACCTGGAACCGGTGGCCATGGAAACATCCCTGGATGCAGCATCGTGTAGAAGGGTGACACTGGCATGGCGCCGTGGCGAAAGAACGGGTTTGCCAGAGGGCTTGCTGCGTTCGCAAGTGCTGTAAGCGATGCTGTTGAAAATTAAAATCAAGTGCAGCATAATCAAATGTTAACTGTATCGTACTATCACGATTATATATATATACAATGTTACATAATAATATTATTTTATGTAATTAATAATATTATGATTTCTATTTTACACAGAACTATGGAACATGCATGCATGACTGGTTTCTGGAAATCATTATACATCTATATGTTCGATTTGAGCATTAACACAAAAGCACAGGAGACTAGTTTAACCCTTTAATGCCGAGATGGTAGTAAATGGTATCCAGGGAAATCCTATACCCTCCGGCATTAAAGGGTTAAGGACACCAAATAAGGTGTCTAGATATGTACATGGGCATACTTAACTGGGTATTCATTCATTTCAGACATTTATATAGCGCATCTTCAAGAGTATCTAGTACTCAGAAGATTAGCAGTGGATCATACAAGTATGTGCATGTACGGCTGCATGTATGAAGGTACTTGTGTGTCTGATTATTTATACGTATGTTGAATTGTTCATATGCAGGTGCACACACACACACTTGTGGGGCGCATTTGTGTAGTGGGTATGCTTGTTGCCTTGCAGCCGAAGGGTTGCAGGTTCGAATCCAACTCAATTCGCCGCATAGCGACCTTGGACAAGTCCTTCACTTGCATTTTGCTCAGCGCTTCGACGTGAAACTCCGATGCAGTGTCCGCGCTGTAGTCGGGAGTGCCTCCGAGTAGTGAGCTATAACAAGTGCATGTACAACAAACAAACACACACTCATTTATGTAGCAACCGTATCTTCATGCGCCCGTTTATTAAACAGCAATCTGGAGATGGAACTGACCAGCTGACAGATGTCCATAGGATCCACTGGCGTTGCTCGAGGCTCGTGAGCCGTGTCCGAAGGCCGGCAGGTGGAGCGATCCCTCGGAACTTCGAGTCAGACTCTCGATGTCGAGGCCAAACTCGATCGGAGAATGAGAGAGCGCTCGCTTGCGACTGTTCTTGCACATGACGGATGGCCGAGGACTTGCGAGTCTCGAACCTAGAGAGAGAAAGAATAGAGGAGCATCGTCAATTCTCTATTTGTGTCTGTGTTTTTGTCAGAGTCAGGCACTCTGACTTTGTTGCTCTAACTCCTCCTTGCAGTGCAATGTTAGTTTATGGAAAGATTCAGTTTTCTGATTACCTCTACTTTTATCTGCCTGCCTGCCTGTTTGTCTGTCTGTGTGTCTGTCACACTCACTCTCTCTAGCCATCAGCACAGATGCCTCTAGCGAGAGAGAGACAGACAGACAGAGACAGAGAGAGACAGACAGACAGAGACAGACATACAGAGACACAGACAGAGACACAACAAAAACACAGACACCGATATCTCTTCATCTCTCTCACACAACATCGAGAGCCAATCAAAACAAACTGAGTGGAAACATCCGACGATGATCAGGAAATGCAATGGGAAGAAACGAGAGAAGCTTACAGCAACGATGATCGGATCTGAGGGCCAACACAAATATGACGGAACGAAAGCGGACTGCACCAGAAAAAGTACAAGACCATAAAACCAAAACTGAACTCATTAAGAGAAAGAGAGAGAGACAAACAGAGAGAGAGAAAGACAGAGAGGAGGAAAGACAGAGAGGAGGAAAGACAGAGAGGAAGAAAGACAGAGAAGAAGACAGACAGGCACACAGAGAGGAAGAAAGACAGACAGACTACACCAGAAAACATCGTTGAACACCATACAGCACCAAATTGTTGGCATTGTCTGAATTTGCTCATGCTAGCATTTTCTAAAGTGCGTTTCACCGAACTCTAGCGTTCTGTCACGATATCGGATAAGTGTTGTTTGAAAATGTTATAGACAGGTCTGACTGTGCGGTAGAGACAAACGATTCCATGGAAAAACTTCAATCAAAATAATTTCTAATCTATATCTTTGGGCAGAGGTCAAAACAGTGTACTGTATATACACCCAATAACTGTTATCAATATATTAGATACCATGCATGTATGTCATAAAATCATTTGATTTAGCTCTGGTCCCGTCAAAAAATGTTCACATCAAAAGGGATCCTTGGCAGAAATATTGCAAAGCACTTGTTTATGAGATTCTGGTATGTGCACGAAAGTTAAGCGGCATCAAGACTACCATTGATCATTTAAATAATATTGGCATGGATGACTATCAGTCAGATATCCTTTTGGGTTTGTTATTTATGATTATTACTGGCAGGTAGCACCAGTGCTGATGGGAGTAAAAAGTTTAATGTGTTCTATCATGGAAATCTTTGTTGTCTTGTTTGGACCTCAGCCAAATGTTTAGGTACCGACCTTGGAATCACCCTTCAAAGGAGTACCCCAAAGACAAACATGTATGCCTTCTACCAGAATGTAATCAAGGCTTTTTTAACGTGTAGTTGTACACAAAATGTGCAGTTTTACATGGATTTTTGCTATTGTAGAAGCACTTCTGTACAGTTAAAACTAGCAAAAAGGCCATAATTTCCTCCGATTGGAAGTAATCTACCATGGAGGATGGGAAAAGAAAGGAGTTATGCAGTTCTAAAAATTCTTTACAAACAGCCCTGAATGTAATCTAACTAGTTCTATGGCACCACTGTCAAAATATATATATACATACAGATTAACTTCAGCGCACATGCCACCATCATGTAAACAAGTGGTTGAAAGTATTCAAGCGCTGTGAATTTAGACTCATCTGCGTTAAGTCTTGCCTTCTTTGATCATTCAAAGACAACTGAGCACTAAGAACTTTCGACGTGCTTCACAAAAATGTGCTACATAAATGTTCCGATTCCAAGTTTTCCACGTACCGTCCAGAGATCCTGGAATGGTGATGCTTCCACTTCCAAGGGATGCTGGATGCTCGCTGAACATGCTACGGTGGCTGAGTGAGGTGAGCGGAGGTATGAACGGCTCTCCGGGAGTCAGGTAACCATCGCGATGGTACCCAGCAGCTGAAACACAGCAACGATAACGACAATAGAACAATGCAGCAGTGTTAGTAATTAATGTAAGGTAATATAAGGTGAGTTCACTCAACTCGTGGGGTGCGGCGGTGTTGTGGTGGATCGGTGCCTTGGAGCTGGAGAGTTCCAGGTTCGAATCCACCTCTAGCCGCCGCGTAGGGACCTTGAGCAAGTCCTTAACTCACAATTGCTCGTGCACTTCGGCGTGAAACTCTGATGCAGTGTCAGCGCTGTAGTTGGGAGCACCTCTGAGTAGAAACCTTAAATGGGCGTTATATTAAATGCGAGAAGGAAAAAATACTCCTTTGGCACATGTTTCTCAGCTTCTACTGTATTATATTGGAACATTTTTCTAAAGCACTTATTGCAGTGCAGACCAATAAGGATGTTCTGTATAATCTTTAGGAATGAAATCTGGATGAGAATTCATCAATTCATTTGAAAAATTTCATAGGCTGTGTAAGCCTGTAGTAGTCCAACACTGCTGATTTTTATTGTTAGCTTAGCGACTTCCAGTTATCAGGGCATTAGTTCCTGCCGGCTAATAGACAATCTTTAAGTTCTTAAGTGACATCTAATCATGGGCGGAAATTGGTTTCAATTCTTGGAGGGTTTAAAAATAACTTGGGTTTCATGACACGGAGACTTAAAACAGCGGTGCCGACAAAAACTTTTTTCAGTCAAAAAAGCTGACGACCCTTTTTTCAGTCCTTCGGTTCGAAATCTCAGTAAAAAATTACCATTGTCCAGGTCAAAAAGAGAAAATATACAATTTCAGTGCAATTTTTCCTCGGGCCTTCTTGACAGCTTAACACCCCAGCCCCTGATGCATCTAATGTCATTTAGGCAAGTGCAGATCTAGAGCAACCCAACTGCAATCCATTGTATCACTGCTAGCATCATAGACATTTCTAATCACAAATAAAATATGACTGTATCATGACCAGAGACAGCCTACACGTGCATCCTACTGGCCACACTGGTGCAAGTTCTTAGCAGACATAAGTTTTCAGAGTGCAGCTTTTTGGAAGTGACCGCACCCTGCCTTATCCCCAGCAGTTAAGTGGCTGGTAAAAGGGATCCCATGGTACACGTATATATGCATATGTACGCATGTATCTAGACATTTAATACAGAACCATCTCGTGCCCTCATAAAGCGTTGCCTATGCTAGCCGCCGTGTTCTAGTCGATTAAGAACCGGTTTGTCAGGCCGGTACAAATGCTCCGATAACTGGAAAACTCACCACTGGCGGCATTTGCACACACACACACACACACCCAATGGAAAGATTGTGCTGGAAAGTGGAAAGACGATGCAAGTAGCAAAGGCGATAAAGGTAAAATGATTATATAGATAACAAATACAACACATGTGCAGAAAGTTAGCAAGCATTGCATTCATTTTAAAGGTAACAAATGTGACCCATCTGACCAAAAACCACGTTTATTGTCGCAACATGCACATCTGAGATAATGGCCAAAAAGCGATAAAAACTCAAACTCAATGTAGCACACAGGTGATAAAAATAAACAGATAATACAGGCAACAAATACAATACACATACGGAAAGTCAGCAGTCCATTCGATCGAAGGTAACAAACGATAACACAAAAGATACAGGCAATAAAGGAGAAATAGTTGCTCAAGGTGACAATGGATAGTAAAAGTAACAGACTTAAATGGCAATATTGTTGGTACAGAGAAGGGTTTCGCTGACGCACCTGCGAGGGATGTGGGGCTGAAACGGTTGTGGTAGAAGGAGAACGGACTGTACTGCAGTGCCTTCTGGTACTGCTCCCATTGCAATCGTGAGCTGAGTCCGGACACTGGTTCTCCGCCGAAAGGACTTCTTGGTGACAAGTCTGGAAACGTTGGACTGCTTCCTGTTCTAAAATTCAAAGAATAATTACCATTAATACAATATATACGCCATGGTACACATGCACCAAATAAAAAAACAAAATATTGAAACATAATTTTATATGTCACAAATGAAAAAGGCTACAAGAAATAGCGATTGGTCTCTATGGGATGAGATAATAATAATATTATTTATTAATAAAAATTACTAACTGGAACTTATTAAAAAATTACTGACTGACAATTCAGTTTAGCTGTGATCACTTTTACCAAGACATAGGCCTACATCTCTTCGGTCAGACATTGACGGTCTGGTTTCTCAACATCAATTACTGCTGGGTATTCTTTATTCAACTGCCAAGTATTGAATTACAAACAGTGCACCTTAGTTTTTTATTTTTAATTCACATAATTTTTCCATCAACTGAAACGTCTCAGCAGCAACATAATTTTGTTTCAATATTTGAACAGATGTTACCATACTTATTTTTAACTTGCTTAAATTTATGTACTCTATGAAAATAGTTTTGTAATAAAGATGCCAGGAATACACAATAGCTTGTTTTCGTCCCAGTAGCAAAATGTTTGGGAAAGACCACATTAACTTATGAATCTGAGAATGATGTATGATTCCTTTGTTTTTGTATTGTATTGTATCATATTTAAGCATTTATAAAAAAGCCTCTAGTATGGTGAACCATTCAGAGGCGCTCCCAGTACGCAAGGCCCTGCGAGAAGAAGCAGATTTTAAGAAGAGACAAAGCAGAGGAGAGACTGCCAGACAGAATGTAGAGTGAACAGAAGGAGAAAGATCATTTCCTCTCTTGCTTCTGTACAACCATAGGCCTATGTGGCGAATGAAATATTGCTATACCAATAGTTGGCTGCTCAAAACAAAAGCCGCATTGCATGATCAAAATTATAACCAGTCCACATTGAAAGGGACAAGAAGACATGTAAGACAGGTGGATATGGTGTAATAATAATAATGAAAGGCTGGTCCCTTGTCAGAAGCTGAGAAGCAAGTCAAAGCAAAAGGTCTCAGAAGGATCAGACAAGGCGACTATGCCAAACAATTGCTGTCATGAATTTTTAATTTACTCCATTGAGTTGACATTATTACTGAGCAGGTCGATTAAAAAAATTGTATTGAACACCTTGAAATTGGCATCACTCTGTATCAAAGACCTGTCAAGCATGACGCCACCTGTAATTTGTCATAGGGCCGGTCACATGCCACACTGTCTGTCATTTCTTTATTCATTCATTCATTCGTTCATTCAGGGCATTTATAATTATTGTAGGCTACTTCTCAAAACACCTCATCACTGGCTTTCCCAGCCCAAAATTGAACAGTGTTAGCAAGTAGAAATTGCCAGATATAATAATGTACCAGAACATGTTTATAGACCTCCTTATTATTGAAATTTTGAAATGTGCAGTACTTAACATAGCCATTAGCAAGGGCTGTGCTGTCAAAATTAGAAGTGAGTACACACAACAGTTTCCTAGGCCTGTCTGCAGGTCATTTTTCCCATGTACTACACACAAATACTTGTGAGGTGAGAACACATTGTATACAAGCGTATACCCTCGATTGCAGCCCGAAATATAGCCCAATATAATGTAACCTAACCAAACTTGATACCCCCAAAGTAATAAAATTCTAATCCACACAGCCTTTGGGGTAGCCTACTCAAAGGATCACTAAACCCCAAGATGCTCATGCAGGCTGATGGAAATACGCTCTGGCACCCTAGCGGGGGAGTTTTAAAGGCCATAACGAATTTAATGATAATACACTCTGGTACTTGAGTGAGGTAGGCCTACTAGAAATGCAACTACATTCAACGAAAGGCCTCTTCAAACAGACAGAACAAAATCGACAAAAGTTTCTGAGACGGTCCCCAGAAAAACAAGGTAGGAGTTTTGATACAACAATTTAAATGGATCGAACACGGCCACCTAGGGCCGACAGAGAGAATTTTATTAGCATTACAAAGCCGCCTCCCGCTGAGTAGGTCTTGCACAGGCTGACAACTAAACCCGAGACGTGCGAGAACCTATAATATAGCCAGATAAGATTCATTGTTAACCACGGCCGCCGCGCTCGAATTAGCTCAGATCCGCCGGCTTCTATTATTGAAGCCTGTGTCACAAACCGTCGAAAAATTTACGGGCCGTGAAACTTGAAAGAAAAACCTGGTCTTCTAAGTTGTTAAAAATTACGGTGGTGCACACGGGTCTCTATGAAAGCAGAACGCCTAGAACGGTTCGAGATAGAGGTGTGCGCCTTACAAATTGGCGAGTAAGATGGATGTCGCACACGATGTACAGCGAAAATGCGCTAAAGACAAATAAGACCGCGAATAGTAAATCTCGACAAAGACTTGGAATTCGGAAATCGAAATAAAAGGCAGAGATTGTGAAGCCGGGGAATTTTAAATAAAACCGGACTATGAATAAAACAAATGGCCACCGGGTTAGACTTGACAAGAGCCAGCAAGCAGTCTCGTAATAATATACGGCTGTACGTCCCGTGTTTGTGATAAGTCCTCCGCCTCAATCTTATCGGCGTTCTGCAGCCGGGCACTGGGAGCAGCAGCATGGCTTGCTGGCAGGACGCAGAACGTGGATAGCTTATAAAAGTTGTCGATGATATACTGCAGCAGGCCTAATCTATGCTAAGGACTCGTGCTATTGTTCCGCCAGTATTCAAAAACCACTGTTCATTGTGTAGTCAGTTTATGTATGTATGTATGTATGTATGTATGCAAGTATGTATGTATGTATGTATGTATGTATGTATGTATGTATGTATGTATGTATGTATGTATGTATGTGTGTATGTATGTATGTATGTACGTATGCATGCATGTATGTATGCATGCATTGTATGTATGTATATTTCGGAATGTAGGCTGTAATTCTATGTTAACGTGTATGTATGTATATGTATGTGTGTGTGTATGTATGTATGTGTGTGTGTATGTATGCATGCATTGTATGTATGTATGTATACAATATACATGCATGTATGCATATGTGTATGAATAGGCCTATATGCATGTATGAGTAAAAATGTATGAATGAATGTATTATACATGCTTACATATAAAGGAATGTAATATATGCATGTTGTAGGCCCTACACATTAAGCATATTATATATACAGTTATCTACACCATATAATTATATGTGTGTGTATATATATATATATATAATATATATATATATATATAATATAAGCTCATACAGGTATTATGCATGTAGGGCTTTGTAGGCCTATCATGTATTCATGCTTTTATAGATGTGCGTGCGTGTACAAGTAATCATAATTCTAATCATAACTGCTCGTTCATGTGGCATCGCTTCCAAAGCCAAAGAGTAAGAGCTGTTCTGATACGACAACATTTAAAAAAACATCGACAACAACAAAAAAAGACGATCAAACACAACAGCCGGCAAAACAGAGTCAGACGTTGAGAACAAGAAGCTCATGAGTCAGGTCACAGATGGTAAAATCGGTTACAGACCAGAGGGTCAGTCAGGTAGACAGTCAGACGACTTGACGGTGCTGAGAAGTGGAACTTGGGAGAGGTAAGGGAATCGAAAGAATGCGGATAGCATATTCATGAGAAAAAAAGTGTTCTCAGTTTTGACAGATGGTAAAGAGTGGGTTTTTTGTGAGTTTTTTGTGGTTTTTTTTGTGAGTTTGTGAATGGATCAGACAATTGTCGCAACTCCGATGGTAGCCAATATAATTCATTCCACAAAGGTGGAACGGCCTCAGTTATGGTAGTTTTGCTGTCTATGACCGCCATTCAAGCTCTTCTCTACTCAGAGGCGCTCCCGACTACAGAGCGGACACTGTATCGGAGTTACAAGCTGAAGCGCTGAGCAATTGTGAGTGAAGGACTTGCTCAAGGTCCCCACACAACGACTTGAGGTGGATTTGAACCTGCAACCCTCCGGCTGCAAGGCGACGAACATACCCACTACACCACCATGCCCCACAACATTGTATGTTATTTCATGTATGTATACTAGGGCCTATACCGTATAGGCCCTATAGAGATATAAGCGTGTACCTGGATACATGTATTTGTTTAGCGCCTTTAGTACCTTAAAAGCACCTTTGAACCCCCAACCACCACCACCCATCTGACCTTTAGGTTAACACTCATATGCGCCAACCATTAAACTAACGCGCGTCCCTTTTACCTTGTACCCACCCCTTTTACCCTGTGCGGTTGCGCTGGTACCAAATTAGTGAGCAACTGGTACCCAATTACATAGAGTCGGTCGGATTCGGTAGCAGCAGTAGGGCCGAACCCGTCAGAGGGTCACAGATGGATGGGGCAGACATCCCTGGATACTTGAGCTGAGCAGGTTTAGGGTGTCTTAGAACACGGTGCTTTTGGAATTTGACAGCCGTAGGAAACATATCAGTTACGATGGGAAGCGACAAGGAAGAGAAGACATGGGACCCTATGATGGGACTCTGTAGTCTATAATAGGTAGACTGGAGAAAATATACTGCTTGGCCGTGCAGGCAGATGTCAGTTATTTCAATCAGTTGATGGATTTCCCAGTTGCTTGTTCGTCTCAGATATCACACGCAGACACACACGTCCACGCACACACACGTACACACACACACACACACCCATACCTACACACCGACACACACACCTACACACACCTACACACACACACACACACACACGCACATACAAACACACACAAACATATACACATGCACATACAAACACACACACATAATTATACACATGCACAATTTCACATACAAACACACACACACGCACATACAAACACAACCTCTCACTGATTAACTATCTGCTTCTCTGTCTACAACCATTCCCTTGCACACACCCACACACACATAAATATGGAGAGAAGTGTTACATTTATGTATATTATATGTGCATCAATGTTACATATATATTTTTTTATTTATGTACATTATTTATATAATACCTAACAGCTGCAATGCTGTATGCACACTATGTTTGTGTATGTAGGTTAGTCAGGTATTCAATCACTTCATAATACAGGTTTCTATATTTTTAAACACCAACATTATAATACATAAATTATATATAATATATATATATATATGAATATATATATAATAAACTTGATATAGGCTTATATGAGACACATACACAAAACTGCACAACATGTATAAGTGGTGTCAGAGTTAGTTTTGTGGTTATGTTAAGCATCAGTCATGTTAACCTCAAGTTGAAACAGGACAATTAATCAAAACCATCTTGAGGCACTCTGTGGATCTGTCAGATATATATATATATAAATATATTATATACATATATATATATACACACATAATATATATATATAGTTTTAGCACAAATATTTTATATACATATCACAATATACACAGACATACATGTGTATATATATATATACACATGTATATATGTGACATGTTGTTACTCATGTATGTCAACTACTTGGAATCCACTTAAAGCAACCCTGTTCTGCAACCCCAGTCTCGTTTTATCAGGAATTTTCACCCAACGTCCCTGCAGGGGTTGGTGTGCCAGTGATCCATCATCACCCGGGTCATGGGAACTTTCCCCCATCTCCTCTGGATCTCCTCTCGTCCCTCACCCTACTGCTGGCGTGGGTCACTTGCCTTGGTAACTGTTCACAAGCCATACAAGATTAAGACCCTCTGCCTATATTTGGTCATTCTTAAACAGGTCACACAATCTGACATGTACAGGATCATACACTTGTATAATTATAGTTAAATATATATATATTCACGATGGATAATATGTATGTTAATAGAGTAATATCCACTAAGATAGTAAATACATATAAATAAAAATGTATAGCATATACATCTGAGACATACCGTGAATTTGTATAACATGCATAGGCATACATGTGTGTCACACCCATACATGTGTCCACGTAGTACAGAAAAATATGTATTATTTAAAACTGAAACTGGTGAATGAAAAAGACCAAAGAGACATCAATAGCTTTTATCACACACAATGCAAGGAGAAGTATTGAGCAAGCAGAACAGTTTAACTGCTATAGAAGGGCTAATAAACTTGTAGATGGCCGCCGCAAGAGAAATATACAAAGAAGAATTAGACGCACTTTAAAAATGGAAGTAATGAATCAGAGAATAAAATTAACAAAAACGCTGGAAAGAAAAATATACAACGAGCCAATGATACAACTGATTGTCCAATAACAATGAAGATACAAATGAAAGAGATACAAATGAAACAGATACAAATGAAACAGATACAAATGAACAAAATGCAAATGAAAAAAAAAACAAATGAAGGCTAAGGCTACATTGGATAGATACTATAATAAATGAGGGAATACAGTAGGGTGGCCAATTTTTACATTGGAAAATTATTTTCTGAAATTTTATATCGCACACCCTCTAATTTATGTAAATAGCACCCAGTAATATTTTTAAGCCAATCGAATAGGAGGAAGTGGTATACTATACAGGTCCCTTGGTCAAACAATAAGGGTGTCATGGACTTGATAAACGGCCAACTTGGACAATACAGATAATCAATCTATTCATACCCGTCATCGTCAAAAGACTGGCGTCAGAAACGTGTGATGATTTCGACGATAATGATAGATCACATAATTGATGGTATGGGTAATACATAACAAGTTCATTTAAAAACCCCACGTGAGCGTCATCTATAACACTTGAAGACACATATGTTACATGACATCATATAGATTTATATTAAAATACAGTTTCTTTGTTTGATCTCTACTGTAACAGTCCAATATACAAAGACCAATACATCATGCACGATGACCTGCATTTATAAATCATCTCAACTATAAGGCAAACACCCTATAAAATATATACTCATATATTTGTATTTATATATTTATATACAGATATAAATAATTACAAATATATTATTTACTACGACATACAGAAGTATATATGCATTTCATATATATATTATATAACTAGCTGAACCCGGCCACGCGTTGCTGTGGCAGAAAAGACCGTCCTCCCCTCCCCCACCCCTCCCCCTTCCCCTTCCCCCTCCCCCACCCCCTTCCCCCCTCCCCTCCTTCCCCTCCCCCTTCCCCTGCCCCTCCTCCCCTTCCCCCTCCCCGGACAGCGACGCGAATAGCGCCCTAAAGCGCGTCAGTAAAAAAGGCCGCAATCAAATGTGTTGAAATGCGCTACATAAACGGAACACAATT